>OZ008368.1:60131244-60406244 GCA_963931995.1 Phaonia tiefii | reverse complement strand
AAATCGAACAGGTACCGTGTAGCAAAAAGGAGGTGTTAACACATCGCCCGTGAGTTCGAACACTCATTGGATTTTTTTTTTATTTTTAACAAACGTTTCACTGCTATTTACAATAATTTCTTCTGAGTTTATAGTTTTTGCTGAATCTTCATACATATTTCACAATATACTAATGCATACTCGCTAAGGTGACGTAGGTGCGCAGAGAGAGAACAGTTTTTTAAGCACCATGGACGTAATCTTATTATTTCTTTCATTCCTGCGTATAACCACGTCATTATTTTCTTTGCTCTGAGAGTGTTCTGCACCCGCACAATACAACTATTCCCTGCCGCTACATCACTATTCCATTCTTTTCGCTACCGCTACATTCGGACAAATCTGTGTTCTATATAGGGGTGGGTCACCCTTATCATTTAGGGGTATGAAATATAGATGTTGGGAGACCTATGCACACAAAATTTCATACAAATCGGTCCAGCCGTTTCGGAAGAGTTTGACGCCAAACAATCTGTGCGATCGAACTCGGACAATCTGTGTGATCGCAGTCGGACTGTGTTCGAATGTATTCACTTTGTGAATTTAGTCCCTACCCGCGCCTATCGATGTTAACACATCAAAAATCTTTGCATTAAATCCATGATAAATGTTTATCAATTGTTCGTCAATGAGTTTATTACATATTTCATCAACTTAATGAAAAGCCCTTTCAGGTTGAAAATTGTGCAATTCTTCCCCTTTTTCAGGTTCATTGAATTGATGATACTTTTAACATCCATATTCATCATTTGAATTTAGAAATAATTAGTGGGATCGATTTAAAATATGGACGTAGAATTGAGAAATTATTGAAAAGCAATATTTAGCACATATTGCAAATTTAGAAAAGCGAAAGTGAGAGAAGTTTAAAAAAATCCAATGAGTGTTCGAACTCACGGGCGATGTGTTAACACCTTTTTGCTACACGGTACCTGTTCGATTACTATGATACGCAACACATTCGTAAATGTTACATTGGAAAATAAAAAACAGCGTTCAATCATATGATGACGTTACAGTTAAATAATATTAATACTTAAAATTATTTAAAGACCCAGTGCAAGCACATGTGTCATTATATTCTTGCTCAATACTTTTTTTTATTCCCACAAAAGTCAAAGAATGCAAAGCAACAGACACTTGTACATACATACATACATTGTAATATTCGTACGATATAACCGAAGATCAACATAAAATACGTTTTTAATTTTACTCCAAATTAATACTCCAAATTAAAACACTTTAATCTCGGCTCGCCGATATCGGATCGCCTTAATTTTTGGCCTAAACTCTTCGCCGAAACCCGCACTAGCTTTTTAATCCAAAAATTAATAAATTCGGCTATGAATTTCCGGAGAAAATCGCGTGGGAAAATTATATGAAAATCGCCCAATAATCACTTTCAATACCGACTGCCAAGCAATGAACAAACAAACGATGATTTACTCTTACAAACCTAACACTTGCGTATGTAATTAAATTTATAGTTTACTGCCCTAGAGGCGCGCGTATAGATGTTAACACATCAAAAGTTAATTTTGGCACTTGGCTTTCCTTACAAAAAACGTAAATTTTCGAAAAAAAAATACCTCTAAAAAAAATTACAGCAGACAGTTGTCCGAGGCCTTCGGCCACGGACTGTCCCTGCAGGCTGTGTCAGAGACACGGACATTAAGTTTAACGTAGAATACGCCATCCGATAAGACAGAAAACATATATAACAATAAATTCATTTGCTTATATTATTTATCATTTATTGTTGATGTGTTAACATCTATACGCGCGCCTCTAGGGCAGTAAACTATAAATTTAATACATACACAAGTGTTAGGTTTGTAAGAGTAAATCATCGTTTGTTTGTTCGTTGCTTGGCAGTCGGTATTGAAAGTGATTATTGGGCGATGTTCATATAATTTTCCCACGCGATTTTCTCCGGAAATTCATAGCCGATTATTTAATTTTTGGATTAAAAAGCTAGTGCGGGTTTCGACGAAGAGTTTAGGCCAAAAATTAAGACGATCCGATATCGGCGAGCCGAGATTTAAGTGTTTTAATTTGGAGTAATATTAAAAA
The DNA here is from genome assembly GCA_963931995.1 of Phaonia tiefii. Lineage (NCBI taxonomy): Eukaryota > Metazoa > Arthropoda > Insecta > Diptera > Muscidae > Phaonia > Phaonia tiefii. The sequence goes on along the minus strand of OZ008368.1, from coordinate 60,404,129 downwards.
AGTATTTTATGTTGATCTTCGGTTATATCGTACGAATATAACAATGTATGTATGTACTATGTACAAGTGTCTGTTGCTTTGCATTCTTTGACTTTTGTGGGAATAAAACACAAAGTATTGAGCCAAGAAAATAATGACACATGTGCTTGCACTGGGTCTTTAAATAATTTTAAGTATTAATATTATTTAACTGTAACGTCATCATATGATTGAACGCTGTTTTTTATTTTCCAATGTAACATTTACGAATGTGTTCATAGAAATCGAACAGGTACCGTGTAGCAAAAAGGTGTTAACACATCGCCCGTGAGTTCGAACACTCATTCGATTTTTTATATATGTTTTCTGTCTTATCGGATGGCGTATTCTACGTTAAACTTAATGGCCGTGACTCTGACACAGCCTGCAGGGACAGTCCGTGGCCGAAGGCCTCGGACAACTGTCTGCTGTAATTTTTATATTTACCAACGGCATTTGATTCAAGTCCGTTTAAAAAAAAAATATTATGTTCAATTTTTTTAAACTTAATTTAATTTATGTATTTTAATTAATATTTTTATTGAAATAAGTTCTGCGAATGTTGAGAGGGCCGCCCTAATATTAAAAAAGGTTTACCTTATCGAGTCTTCGCACTAGCATTCGAGCGTTGTGTGAAAGCTTTACGCTTTACAATTCAAAATTAATGTTACAACAGCTTTATTGAAGCTTTCGCAAAAAAGCTTTATTACGTTAGCTTACTGTTTGTTTCACTTTTTACTAGATACATGTTGCCAAGCAACATTAGCTTGCTGTTCGTTCCACTTTTTACTAGATACATGTTCGTAAGCAATGTTGAGCAACAAAAAACACTCAACCAAACACCACACATATGTTTGAGTGTATGTTTTTAAACAATTTTCATTTGAGAAATTAAAATACTAGAAATATATCAACCAATATGAAATGTATATCAAACGAAAGATAACATCTTCATTTACCTACAAAAAAAAATTTAAAAAAATTCATCTAGCCGTTTCCTCAAATTCAATGAAATAAAGATTACAACAATAAAAACCTGACATGACTCCTCATACCGTAAGGTAAGACGTATTCTACGTCAATAAAAAATACCTTATCTTAAAGAAGTACCTTTGCTTAGAAAAAGTAAATTTTCATACAAAAAGTACCTTTTCTTAAAAAAAGTATTTTTTTTTAAAATATGTACCTTTTTTGTGAAACAAAATAACTTTTATTGCAATAAGTACCCGCTCTTAAAAATTTACCTATTCTTGAAAAAGATCCAATTCTAAAAAAAATACCCTTTGTTTAAAATATACCTTTTCTTTAAAAAATACCTTCTCTTAAAAAAAGCCTTTTCTTACAAATATTCCATTTCTTAAAAGTACATTTCCTAAAAATAAGATAAAGGGTTTTTTTTTTATGAAAATAAGTAAATTTTCTTAAAAAAATAAAATTTTCCGAGAAAGAGTACCACTTCTTTAAAAAATAGCTGTTGTTTAGAAGAAGTGCTTCTTTGTAAAAAAAAATTTATACTCTTACAGAAAGTACTGCTCTTAAAAATATTACCTTTTCATAAAAAAATATTAGCCTCTCATAAAAGAAGTAGCTATTTAAAAAAGGACCTTTTCGGTAAAATATAACACAGTCCAACACGATAAAACATAACCATATACGGAGACCACTACGTGATAAAAGACCAAAAAAAAGACTCGTATTTACAAGTTTTGCCCAAAGTCATGCACTTTTCTATGGGGCCAAAAGATTTGGGGCTTCGATGTCATTTTTGCAAAAAAGTGATCATTTTGTTAGGCTCATATCTTGCAAACCGTTCGAAATTTCGATTTACTCTCTGAGCAGAAGTTGTAGCTCTTGTCATACAAAACATATAAAATCCAAAAAACTCCTTCTTCATTGTCAAAATCTCAAAAAAACTTTAAAAAATTCGAAATTTTTTTACCTTTTTTCCCCTGTTCAGGTCCATAGATAGCAAACCGTTCAAAATTCAAGGAAACAATCAACAACAAAAATGTACCTAAGATATCATTAACCAACTTCCTAGAACGTATAAACTTAACAAGAGCTACAACTTTCTCTCAGAGACTGATTCAAAACTCCGAACGGTTTGCAAGATATGAGTCTCAGAAAATGATCACTTTTTTGCAAAAATGACAACAACGCCTCAAATCTTTGGGGGCCCATCAAAAAAAGTGAATGCACGGGTCTATTTCTTTTGGTTTTTTATCACGTAGTGGTCTCCGTATATGGTTATATTTCCATAACTTAAAAAATTACACTCACTGTAATACATATTCTTACATAAAACACCTAAAAATATACTTTTGTTTAAAAAATACGTTCTATAAAAAAAAAATCTTAAAAAAGGTTTCTAATTTTACAAAAAGTATCGTTCCAGATTCATTTAAATTATCGTATTTTTAAACGGGCGCCCTTATGATTGTTGGAACTAACTAGTACATAATATATAGTGAAAGAACCTTCGATCCAACCGGGTGTGCCCTGAGGCCTCGTGTACTTTTTTTATTTAGTTAATACTTATATATAATTAGAGTGACAGCTGAGTGCATGACAACAATAGATTTTTTAAGCGCGTAATAATATCCATCTGGTTAAGAAAGAGAGACGTTAAATACTATTTGAAATTATTCCAATAATCCCATGCATTCCCGAAGGCAGTTCACAACGCCATCTAGAAATAACAGTAATTCTATTGTTAGTAAATTCATAAATTTTCTTTGAAAAGTCCACAAACAAAATTCTTACAAAGACGTATGTATATATTAACGTTGTACGAGTGTTCCACTGATTGAAAATAAAAAAACTAAATTAAGGGGAACCCTAATGAAATTGCATGTTCGCTTTGAGAAGTGTTGAAGTTTTGGAACCGATTAATTATTTTATAACGGAAGCTAATTTTGTAAGATATTTGAAATACTATGTTTAAATAAATATTGGAATTGTTTCGCCATTTGAAAGCAAGTATCCTTAAGAGACAGAAAAATAAGCAAAAAAAAACCCGTATATTAAAAATAAACTTTCTTTCAAAATATTTGATATGCAGGTAGAATTTTAATAAATGCGTACATAATTACAACATTAGTATTGCATCTAAAGCTAAATAAATTATGTACTATGTTTCCTTAAATTAAGCTATTAGATGAAATAGGAGAAAAACCCTTAACTGCTAGCTCTTAAGAAGTTACAAATTGCCAATGACACCTGCTTAATTGAATCATATAGAATTAATTTTTCGGTTGGACAGCATTTTACTAAAACGAAATGTTACTTATCTGGTCTCGGACAACCCCGGGCGGTCAGGGACCTTACAAAAAAAAGACAACATATTTCGCCAACCAGTTCGATCTTTTGCTTTATCTCTCCAGTTGGCAATACCAAGTGTACGTAGGGATTCGTCAACCTGATCCCTCCAGCGGAGTCTTGGTCTTCCTATTTTTTGTCTTCCTTCGAGTTCGGTTTCGAAAACCCTTCGCGCTGATTCATCTTCATCCATTCTACTGACATGGCCTAGCCAGCGCAATCGCGTTATCTTGATCCGCTTAACTATGTCAATGTCAGGATAAAGCTCATACAGCTCATGATTCATGCGTCGCCGATACTCGCCGTTGTGCACTATAGGGCCATAAATTTTTCGGAGTATTTGTCTCTCAAAGACTCCTACAGATATTTGGTCTGCTTGCGATAGGACCCAGGATTCTGCACCATAAAGCAAGACAGGTTGAATGAGAGTCTGGTACAGCTGGACTTTTGGTACTCGAGAGAGGGCTTTATCTTTAAAGTGCTTGCTTAGCCCAAAATAACATCTATTTGCAAGCACAATTCTCCGCTTGATATCAAGGTTGACGTTCTAAAGGTTCAAGGTTGAAGTATATAAATTCGTCCACTCCCATGAAATTATAACGGTTATCAACCTTCAGCGTTTGGTTCAATCGCGTGGGGGACCTGCTCGTTGAAACCATTAATTTGGTCTTGTCCTCATTTACTTATAGACCCACTTTTGCTGGCTCCTTCCCAATTCTTGAAAAAACCGCGGTAACGTCTCTAATTGTGCGCCCAATGATATCTGTATCATCAGCATACGCGAGCAGCATGTGACTTTTGCTTGACTTTGATGGTTTTGTGCATATTGACTGCAGCTTTTCTCATACTGATCCCCACTAAGGTGTTAAAGAGATCGCACGACAGGGTGTTGTCTTGCCTGAGGCCTCGCTAAGTTTCGGTAAGATCCGTGCCAACTTTTACTATGGATTTGGTGTCCGTCAAGGTCTTACTGCAAAGTCGTATGTAATACCAAGGTCAGACATTGCTTCGTAGAGTGACGGACTATCGAAGGCCGCCTGTCGATTTGTTTTTCGTGGATGTAGCGTGAAAATCTGGTCAGTTGTGGGTTTTCCAGGACTAAAGCTGCACTGGTATGGTCCAATCCGGTCAGGGATAGTTGGTTTTAGTCTTTCGCACGTTATACTTGATAGAACTTTATATGCTATAGTTAAAATTCTTATTCCACGGTGGCTGTCACAGGGACTCGGGTCACCTTTTTTAAATATGGGACATAGTACACTGAGACTCCAATCGCCCGGCATTCATTCATCTACCCAAATTTTGATAATGAGCTGATGCATGCACCTTTTCAGCTCATCGCCGCTAGCCTTAACAGCTCCGGCGGTAGTCCATCGGCTATTGCGGCTTTGTTGTTCTTAAGCCGGGCAATAGCTGTTCTGACATCGTCTTGGTTAGGAGGGGGCAATCGACGTTGTCGTCCTTACTGTGATCGATTGTCCCATCGTTATTGGATATTACAGGTACCAGTAGCGCTGAGAAATGATCTATCTCTCCCTATTTCCAACATTATCTCCACATCTGGGATGAGATTTCCGTCCTTATCGGTGACAGTAAAATAACGCAATTAATCATCAATCATCAATCATCAAACATGTGTATATCTCCTAAAATGACAATCTAATCGCAAACAATATCGATCGTTCATGATCACCATTAACAATTTGTCATTCTTCTAGACAGTGGATATTCCTTTGTTCTTAAGACATTTGGAAGGTTACTGGACATTCATGTTCGAAGTAATCTTCCACAGAATCTACTATCGAGTTCTCAGCATGCCTATATCAAGGGCAGGTCAACTGAGACGGCGCTCCACTCTATAGTCAGCATAATATAAAACTCTCTTGAGCATAAGGTCTTCGCTCTGGGGACCTTCCTGGACATCGAGGGAGCCTTCAATAACATTTTACATTCGGCGATTCTTAGGTCGTTACAGAATCTAGGAGTCGACGGCTTGGTGACACGCCTAATTGGGAAGCTTCTGGTGGATAGATCCGTCAAAACTGAATGGGGTGGTGTTACAATTGATTGGAACGTTAACAAAGTGATACCGCAGGGGGGAGTTCTGCCACCACTATTGTGGTTAACTTCTGTCAATGAACTGCTTCTTGAATTGGACAGAGCCGAATGCCAGGTCATTGCCAATGCCGATGATATTGCTATCATCTGTACGGGTAAAAACCTCAATTTACTTAGCATTCGTACAGCCAGCCTACTTAGTCTGATTTCGAACTGGACCGCTAACAACGGCCTATCGCTTAACCCACTTAAAACCGAGCTTATCTTGTTCTCTCGGAAATATAAAATACCCGCATTTTGACTGCCGTCAGTCAATGGTGTGCAATTATCGTTGACGGAAAATGTCAAGTATCTGGGAATAATTCTCGACAGAAACCTGTCTTGGAAACCGAATGTGGCGGAGAGGGTGAAAAAGGCGTCTACTGCTCTTTACTGCTGTAAAGTGGGCGATAGGAAAGCGCTAGGGACTGTCTTCTAAGATCACCATGTGAATTTATATGGCAATAGTCACACGAATACTTCTCTATGGCACCATAGTTTGGTGGAGGTCCATCCAAAACAAATATATTCTGAATTCCCTGATGAAAATTCAAAGATCAGCACTGATGAGCGTTAGTGGGACAATGGAGACGACGGCAGCCGCTGCACTTAGTGCTATCCTGAACATCTATACTCCTGATATCATGGCCGAATCGGCAGCCGCTACATCCCTGGTGAAAATCCGAGATTGTGGCGTTTTGATATCGGGGCATTCCGGACACACTGAATTACTACACCGGACCAACTCTATTCCCGTAAAAAGGGACTACTGTATACCCTACCTTCTACCAGCGACAAATGTAAGGACTTCTATTCCGAACAGGAATACCTGGGAAAAGTCACTGGAAGGGGATACCAGTAGTATCAGATTTTTCACGGATGGATCAAAGTTGGACGAGCAAGTAGGCTATGGGGTCCATTTACCGGACCTAAACATAAATATCTCCTTCAAGCTGCCTGATCACTGGTGTGCCTGATCACTGAACTACTGAAAAGTAGTGTCACAACCGTCCGGAGAATATGTATCTACACAGACAGCCAGGCTGTCATAAAATCCCTGGAGACAATGTTTGCTACGTCTCTGACGGTGAAAGAATTCCACCCATCACTTACGGTTATGACAGAGAGTTTTGACATCAGGCTGATCTGGGTACAGGGACACGGCGACATTCCAGGCAATTGCGTAGCGGATGCGTTAGGTAGACAGGGTACTACGCACTTTCAGCCAAATGAAGGTGTTAGTATGCCAATCTCTGCCTGCTGTTTGCACATCAGGCAGTGGACCGATAACATGTTCAAGGACAAGTGGCGCCTTACTTCAACTTGCAAACAATCCAGGGTCCTCTGGCCACAGGTGGATAGGAAGAGGACTAGGCAATTACTTAACTTGCCGAGAGGCAGATTATCCATAATGATAGGAACACTTACGGGACATTGTCTTGTAGAAACTCCACTCTCTGTAGATGCTGCATGGAAGAGGACGACGAAACGATGAAACACCTTCTCTTGGATTGCGCTGCTCTGGCAGGACTGACAAGTAGGATATTCGGAAAATATTTAGTTAGCACCGTAGCCCTACAGGATATTCCTGTAGGTCTTATAGACAAATATATTGAAAGGGCAAATTGGCTAGTCGACTAGTCAATAGTGGCTATGGAGGAAACTGCAGGTATCAGAATGTGCTTCTTTAGCCTAAGTATGCTAGACAGCGTGCTGTCTTGCATCCTTTTCAACCAACCAACCACAGTGGATCTAATCGTAAAATGGACGAAAATTATCATAAAGGGACGTAATTTCTTAATCGCCATTAATAAATTACAAACATAGTTATATCTCCTAAACGGTGCTTCTAACCGCAAAAATCAAGAAATTTCGCAATTACAATTATAAAATTCGATGCAGAAAATACAATCGGAAAAGAGGCGGCATTTTGTGGTCTGGCTCTATTTCACAACTTGTGCATTTTATCGTATCACAATTAATAAAATATGGGAATGCTCATGTCTCCTAAATGGCAAAAAAAAATGTACGAAGTGATGTTAATGGTGACTCATTTAGAAGCATTCCTTATGCCTCATTACTAAATTGCGTTGTAGGCTAAAAGTTGCAGGTACAGACACTATCCAACAGTCTAGCACACTTACATTGCTGTGAATGATTACTTTATCTGCTCATATCTATGTGATAAAATTCCCATAAAAATCGAAATGGCTTTAATTACTGTTGGATATTAGTTCCTTTTTAATGCATTATACTTCGAGAGATTGACACAATTTGCTCTCATCGTAGAAATTACAAGATATATTTTTTTCCTTGCCGCCCATTCATTACACTTCAGGATACCGATAATATCCCGTCTAAGTAACATTTAATGTGTTGCGGTGGCGTTGAGCTTTTATGCCTATTATTGTTTTTCAACAAATGGCATTGCACAGACAGTTTTTGGCTAACCAAATGTACAATTGCTGTCTGCCAGCAAAAAAAATGATGCTTTAAGCCATGATACAACAATGAAGAAATAAAAACCTAAAGCGAACAAGAACAGGAACAGGACGAAGACCACAAGTAGCAATAGTAATAGAAGTAGGGATTGCAATGCAGGCGAATGAGAGGGAAGGACCTTTATACACATAAGCAGCAGGCAGCCGACTGCTGTCACTTCTAGTTAAACAACAAATATGGTTTGGTTTGCTTTGCATTTGCGTTTCTTTCTTTTCCCCTAGCTAAAGTCACAGACGTTGTAGTTAAAACAAGTTTCAACATTAGACCAAAATATACATATCTAGACGGTGCATAAAAATGCAAATTCAAATACAAAATGTATACAGCAGTTGCAACACGACACAAAATCAAAAAAAAAAAACCGCAAAAGTGCAAAAACTCTACAGCCGAGGAAGGAAAAATATTCATCGAGTAAAAGACAAAACACTAGCAGACCCCCAACAATGCCAGCGGATGTTGAGGTTAAAGGGGACGACAGCTCGGGAGTCACCGGCAAAAAAAACAACACTCAAATTGGAATTGCTAAAGTCTGTGTCTCAACGAAATGTGGCAGCTAAACGAGACAAGACATTTGGACAAGGAAAAGTAAAAAAAAACTCTGGGGAATAATACATGAATGTCCTTTCCACTTTTTGTGCATTTATATTTTGCATTTATTTTTTGTGTAGTAAATTTTTTTCGGCGGAAATGTGGGGGGTGGATTTTCTATTTTGTATTATGACCAATGTTGTGGGCGGATTTATGGTCGGTAATAAATGTCCTTTGTATTACACTAAATTACCGGGAGTCATAGAACAGACAATAGACACAGCCGGCAGCTTCAATTAAACAATGAAGGTGACCTAAAGTTATAAAAGAAATTTTAATAAGTAAAACAAAAAAAAAAAAAACCTGGATAGGAAGTAAAATAGAAATGACTGCAAGTAAGTGGAAGTAGTTTTAAATTTTTTTGTGAGAAAAATTATTTAACAGACAAAATGTATGTAATATGAGATTAGAGTCCTTGTTATATTCAGTTAGATATAAGAAAGAATTCCTAATAAGCGAGGTGTGTAAGGTCACATTACATCTGGTCAGTAAAACGGGGGCAAGTTCACTTTTCTTTAGGTTATCCACCAGGTGTTCATTCTACGAATTTTTGAGAGCATTCAAATCCAATTTTCCAACGTAAGCTTGTGACTTCAACAGCCTTAGTTTTTGATACTAAGCTGGCATATTATAATGGAAGAAACCCCAACTTTGCTTACGTACATATATACAAAAGGAAAAAAATGGTTTCCCATTACACCCCATGAAGGGATTCTGGAAAGTTTCTCACAACCAGTGAGTTGTGCGCTTTCGAGTGTTATACTCACTGATTGGGACCTACAATTTTACACCGGTTCCGAACGGTATTTTGAGAAGCTTTTCATGGCTAAATACTCAATAGTGTCGCTGTCACTATGCGAGGTGACCGCTGCTGAAAGAAATTTAAGGTGGTCAGAGCAGAAATCGAACCCAGGATCTCATGTACAAGAGGCGCGCACACTACCCATTGCACCACCGAGGGCCACGCACATATACAAGCTGGAACAAAAGTAATCAGCCAATGTTCTTTTTTTTGCTGTAATTTTTTTTAACGAAAAACTTAGGTTCTGCTTATGAAATTTGTATATTCAATCCTTTGGAATATATTTCATCAAGTTGATAAAATGATATCGGCCCAGTGGCCGACACTAGAGGTGATGATCATAAGGGCTCGTTTTAACCCTGCTGTTAGATTAGAAAAAACTTACGAATCTTAGATTGAGGGACCATTTGGTCCATACTGCAATTTTCATCCAAAATAATAATTTTATCTTATCCTTTGTAACTATTTTGGTTCAATAATTTCTAAAGCAAGTATTTGACATATCAAAAACATCTTCTAAATATTTGACATGAATTTACATTCGCTTGGTAATGAAAAAATGTACTATTGACCAAATGGTCCTCTAATCTAAGATTCGTCATTTTGTATTTTTCTCAGTCCTGAATAAAGTTAGAAAATTTAATTTTCGCACATAACATTGTTTTATTAAAAGACCCCATTAGCAGAAAAATTTAGTCAGTATATATCACCGTTCCAAAGTTACAAGGGAAAACAGAAAAAATTTGGACCAAATGGTCCTAATCTAACAGCAGGGTTAAGGCATTTTCCATCACTCTTGCTAGAACTTTGAGTGATAGGTTCTCGCATTCCTGCACGCTGAAAAATTTGTCGTTTTTATTGTTTGGACACAAATATAACTTGTTTGTAGCTTATATCAAATATAGTCTACTTGTGCCCAAACACATTATGTTTGCTATTCAATATAACATGTTTGGGACACAATGATTAATAGGTTATAATATATATATTTATAGAAAACTGCTGAAAACAAAAACGTTACAGACAATTAAGAAACAAAAAGCAGCATATCTTTAATTCACAAAAACAATGTTTGCAAACATGTGCATGGTTCCTGCAATATGTTGCTGTGGCCGTTATTTTTCAGCGTGTGGCTAATATTCTCCTTAAGGGATTTAAGAGTCTGAGGTGTTTTGATGTAAACCGGCGACTTCAAAAACCCTCATGAAAGAAGTGTCGAACGGTTAAATCACTGCATAACGAGGGATTAATCGACCCGGTAATGCTTCCTTCAGAGTATCGGTTGTGGCTCGAGCAGTGTGCGCCGTCGCACCGTCCTGTTGGAATCACATGTACTCCAGTCGCACTTTATTAATTTGAGGAAGAACAAATTCGGTAATCATGGCTCTGTAGCGCGCGCCGTCCACAGTCGTCGTTTGCCCTGCGGCGTTCTCAATACAAAAATCACATGCGGTGTCAGGGGACAGCCGGTTGGAGCGAAGATCCTTTCGCTATATATTCCAACATGGGCGGCTTAGCCGATGAAAAAAATACTACATTTTAAATGGATTTTTAAGACAAGATACTTTTCGTAAAATTTGAAACCTATAAAAATATATATTATATTTTCCCGAAAAGGTCCGTTTTTAAAGAGATGTTCTTCGTTTATTAAAAGCTAATGGTTTTTTTAAGACATGGTACTATTATTAAGAAGAAGTACTTTCTGTAATAAAAAGCCATAACAATATGAATTATTTTACAAAGAAGTACTTTTGTTCAGAACAAGTACTTTTTAAAAATGTGGCACTCTGTTTAGGATAAGGTTATTTTTTAAGGAAATGTAAAGGGTTTTTCAACAGAGACGCTACAAAAGTAAATCGATAGGGACAGCAAACGACGCCATGTTTTCCCCCGCTCTTTTGACATTTCTCTTCAGTAAGGTTTGCCATTTCATCATGGAAAGATATACGAGACAACAACGAGTCGAAATTATTAAAATTTTCTACCGAAATTTGGTGTCAGTGGCCTCAACTTTAAGAGCTTGATCATTGGAAAATCATCTTCAGCGGTGAGGCTCATTTCTGGCTGAATGGCTTCGTCAATACGCAAAATATGCGTTATTGGTCAGACAGCAATCCAGACCTAATCCATGAGTCATCATTGCATCCCGAAAAAATTACGGTTTGGTGGGGTTCATGGGCCGGCGGCGTCATTGGACCGTACTTCTTCCGTGATGATCAAGACCGGCACATTACTGTGAATGCGAATCGCTACCGTTCAATGATAACCGAATATTTTTGGCCCCAATTGGATAATATGGACTTGTGGTTCCAACAGGATGGCGCCACAAGCCATACAGCGAATGCCACAATCAATTTATTGGAAGTCAAGTTTGGTGAACGTGTTATCTCACGAAATGGCCCAGTCGATTGGCCGCCTCGGTCGTGCGATTTAACACCGTTAGATTATTTCCTTTGGGGCTATGTCAAGTCTATGGTCTATGCCAACAAGCCAGCGACGATTGATGAACTTCGTACGAATATCGAACGTGAAATTGCAGCAGTATCGGCCGATTTATGCTTGAAAACCGCCAAAACTTGGGTTCAGCGTCTGGATTTCTGCAAGCGTGGCCGTGGTGGCCATGCAAAAGAAATCGAGTTCCATACATAATAGCATCGAACGTACTTTCACAGGAATAAAGAATTTCATTGGTATCTAAAACCGGTTTTGTTTTATTTAAAAAAACTTTTGTAGCGCTCTTATTGAAAAACCCGTTAGTTATTTTCAGAAAGGCTATTTATCTCAAGATGAGAAACAAAAGGTATTATGTATTTTATTGTTAAGAAAAGGTACTTTTAAGAAAAGGAATATTTGTAAGAAAATTAATTTTTTTTAAGAGAAGGCATTTTTTTGAGTCCAGGTTTTTCTTTTTAAGAAATTGAATTTTTTTAAATTGGACTTTTTTCAAGAATTGGTACGTTTTTAAGAGTAGGTACTTATCTCGAGAAAAGTTGTTTTGTTTCACAAGAAATGTACGCTTAAAAGAAAAGGTAGTTCGTTTTTTAAGAAAAATCAGTTTGTTGTAGAGAAATGTACTTTTTTAAGAAAAAGGTAATTACTTAAAAAAAAAAAACTACAATTTGTATTGCCCAAATGGAACCTTTGTGTATGAAGTCTAAACCAGTCATTCAAATAAAAAACTGTGACAATTTTTAAGAGCAGCTTAATGCACGAAGTGAGAATTGCCTCCATTGCTTTGAGAATAATAAGAATAAAAAATTTCAGTTCAAATAACCATACTTGTCAATTTGATAGAATTTAAAGATTGTTGTATAAAGTGCTGCTAAATTTTGTCAAAATTATGATATGGCATCTATTAACAAAATGTCTGTGGTCTTAATATTGACTACATTCGTTTCGAATCTTTGCAAAGGGTGTTTTTTATAAAGCGATGTAGACGAATTCAATTGTGTAAGGACATTATCAAATTAGCATATATTTAAACACTTCCTCTCAATTCTTGACACGCAATAAAATGGGGGTTTCTTCGCTGTTGAATCTATTAATGCGGTATTAAAAAGAAAAGGCAAAAGGGAAACAAAATTTCAAAACTCATGAAAAAGGGGAGAAAAAATAAACGGTTTCTTATTACATCCCATGACGTGATAGGAGAGAGGTTCTCACAATCAGTGGCTGTGCGCTTTATATTTTTAGAATCACTGATTGGGACCTACAGTTTTACACTCAACGGCATTTTGAAAAGCTTTTTCCTGGCTAAGCACTCGATAGTGTCGCCGGCACTAAGCGAGGTGACCGTCGTCGACAGAAATGTAAGGTGGCCAGAGCAGGGATCGAACACACATTCTTATGAACAACAGTCGCGCACATTAACCACCTTCATTGCACCACCGACTTCATTGCATCACCGAGGGCCACGAAAAAGGGGAAGAATGAAAAATAGTAAACATATGGTCTACAAAATGTTTTATGACAATTTTGTACGATTGGATGTTATTTCTAAATTCAGGATTTGGGATATCCCGAAAAAACGAGATCTAGCGCTTTCCAGGAACTATAGATGTAATACATTTCTAAATACAATAGGCAAAGTAATGACGACCCTTAGTCTTCAGCGGATCTTGCTGGTGCTGGAGCATATTTTGTGGAAGGAATAGGCGGGTTTCAGGCCTGGTCGTTCGTTTTCCGACGTCGTGAACAGCCTACGTATAATCATAGAACAATCAGTTTATCTACCCTCGCGTTTATAACTAGTATTCATAGATTTCGAACAAGCGTTTCATTGTGTACACCGCAACTCAATGTGGCCCACCTTGTAAGAAAAGGGGATACCGGACAAGATAGTGTTCATGATCCGTGAACTGTACACAGCTGCAGCGTATAAAGTTCGTTTTAATGGCGTTTTTCAATTGTCATCCTAATGCCACCTTGAACGTAGCAAATATATACGGCCAATTGTTTTTTTAACAAATCCGTTACAACTTTCGGGCTTTGCAGAAATTGAATACAAAAAATAGTTTCTCACAAACCTGATTTTATGTCTACAGTGAGTGTTAGAAGGCTCTCAGTTCACTGATTGTTAGAAGATTTCCCCTGTCCCTTCGTGGGCTTTAACGAGATAATATTTATTTATAAAATGCTTAGTACAAACTCAGTGTACAAAGAATATAGGTGCTGTAGCAAAACAACTATAGAAATTTTAAAGCCGTACAATTTTAACATTATTACCATCACATATACTGTCTCCAACAAATACACACTAGGTATAGCGACAATAATATACATATTTTCTCTCGCAGTTCACACTACTACACCGCCATTTAGTCGTAACCCCAACAGCGGCGGAATTCATGTGCTCATTGGCCTTATTTTAAGCCTGCTATAGCATTCGATGGATCTTCCGAACACATTACTTACTCCTTTCCATTTAACATTGACTGAGATTGGGTGGTAAGACATTTTATCCTCGATTCCTACAAGAGGGCATCGCAGGCCTTGTAAAAAAGTTAAAATGCAAGGGACTGGTGAAGGAGTTCATACAAAGGGCCTTCTCATAAAATGCACTATGTGTGGGAGAAAAATTCATAATGAACGGTAGGGTGGGTCAATTTGTTTGCCGATCAAGAGTATAACAGAAACGTCATCTACGGCAAATTTTATGAAAATGTTCCCTAGAAACCATGGTTGCAAAATCAAAATCGAGTCCGCCATTTTGCACTTGAAAATTTTTATACATATTAGCGTAAAAAATCGAACCAAAGCCATTCTTTTGAAACTTGATACTAAAGTTGGTCATCTGCAGCATATTTGTGAAGAGATACCTGTGTTAATGTTAGCACAACTTTTGAATGCGATATTAGATTTGCCAATTGTATTTTTATTCCTAAGGAGAAGATTAAACCCTATCAGGCGATACCTAGAATGCAACAATCTGATATCGCATTCAAAAATTATTCTAACATAACACAAAAATGCTGCAGATGACCAACTTTACACAGCTATAAAACATGAACAGTTTGGAGTTTCGACCTAAAATAGATGCATTTTAGCGGTACGATAGTAATGATTAAAATATATGTGTGAAATTTCATCGAAATCGAAGAGTATAAAGTTTCAAAAGTATTGCTTTTGGGTCGATTTTTTAAGGTAATATACAAATTTTAAAGTGAAAAAACTTTGGCTCGATTTTGATTTTTTGAACCATGGTTTCTTGGGAACATTTTCTTAGAATTTGTAGTAGATTACTTTTTGTAGTAGATTACTCTTTGTCAAGTTTTTTGGTCCCATACAAATTGACCCACCCTAATGAATGGCTTTCATCAAGGAGGGCATAGGAAAGGCTTTTCAAATTTGACAAAGGAAAGGCCTTTCATGCCAGAAACCAAATGGAGTTCTTTAAAGAGGACCTTCCGAAAACAGCATTAAATATGCCAGAAAATAAGCCATTATAGAAGATCTTCGACATGGATGTAAAATCCTTTCAGAAGAGCATTATACACTACAGAAATAAGAAGGTGTTCCTTAAGAATGCCTCCAAAATGCATTCTTTGAGCATACCTTCTTTTCTGGCATATATGTATAGCGCCTTTTTGAGCAGGCTCTATTGTTATATTAACGAACCACCCCGTCCCTAATGCGTCCTTTTAATATGCACTTATGTTAAAGGATTGGAAGTCGTAAAGGAACTTCCAAAGGCCTTCAATGTGCAGACATTTTATAAATCATTTTCTTCCTCATGAAGGTCTACTACAACATAACTTCGATGACTTGAAATAAGACGGAATTTATTATAGCGTCTACTAAACTTTATTATTCGAATCCCTTTAAAAACCAAATAAATTCGATGTAACTGAGAATTAATATAACAAATTTGAAAATTACTTTAAATTTAAAATTACTTATTTTTTTGCACAATTTTTCAACATTTCTTTGCCACAACCATTTCCAATTAAGCTGATGTAATATTTGATAGCGCGGAAGACAATCAGATATTTATTCATTGGCTCTATATGTTTCACCAACAGATTAAAATACATTCTTCACTCTCCAAAAAAAATGATTCTCCCATTTTTTACAACAATAGTTTCATTTTGCCGGATGCAGCACTTGGAATGCTGTTCGATTTTCTTCATAGTTGTCTCTGTTATTCTTCAGCAACATTTTAAACGACAATCTCCTTTGTTATCTTTTTGGTCGATATTTTGCAGGTTGTGTCAAAAACGGAAGCTGAACTTGTTGTTCATTGCATGATTTTCTTCGTCGTATGGATGAAATATATTCGTTAATGCTTTACGTTTGTGTAATGACAAATTTCGTATATCCGACAATTTGGTTGTCGCTGCATAAAAAAATTTCATACATGATTTCCTTGACAATTTCTCGTTTCGTTCCTGGAACAATTTTTCGTTCCTGCATAAATTATATATAATTTGAATTTTGGAGAGTTAGGCTATTGTTATTTGATTTATATTTTGTGTTTCCCACATTTTATTAGCTTTTTTGCCAACATTGGCATTGGTCAACATTTGTAGCTGACAAAACAAATTCGTTGCAGCAACGAAAGCGTCCTTGACGGAACGAAACTAATTTTTATGAAGATCAAGAGAGAAATGAATAGAGAAAATGAGCGAATTTAACACAAAGCTCCGCAGGGCAAAATGGTCAGCATTCGTGGTGGTTCATGAAACAAATACATTGCAGCAATAAAACAAAATCATTGCAACAATGAAACAAAGTCAAAGCTGCAATGCAATAAATTCACAGCAGCAATGAAACAAGTTCACTGTAGCAACGAAACAAATTCATTGCAGCAATGAAACAAAATCATTGCATCAAATAAACATATTCGTAGCAGCAATGAAAAAATTTCGCCGCCGCAACGAAAAATATTCACTTCCGCAACAACCACAGCATTGATGAATAGATTTTCCTTAGCTCACATTCGATGACAAAGCTTTTGGGGTGACGAACATTTTCATTCTTGTGACGAAGCTTTTCCGTTCAGCGTTATTGTAGCAATATAATCAAATCGCCAGTGACGAGACGAGTGACGGGAGACTATTAGTGTAGTTATTCCAGCCAACTGGAAGGCATTCGATAGAACTTTCAACCCGTATGTGTACGAACTTTTTTTCTCAGAACTTTTTTTTGGGAAGAAACTGAAATGCAAACTGATAATACAAACAAATCGTGATTGCCAGTGATGAGCGACCATAATTGTATTTTTTAGGTGCCATTCTTAGACATTTTTAAACCTGTTGTGCAGGAACGTGTTCTTAAGGACCATTTTGATTTTTGCCTGCTCACAACGCTTTATGCTTTCAAGAAAAATTTTTTGTGATTTTTTCCTGTTCCCATGCACCCACATAAGGTAGGCATCGAACTGCTGGCCCATCTCATTAAAAGATTAGCAGTTGTAGCAAAGGTTGGTAGTTGTGGATAGTTCTTGAACTCAGTGTTACAGATTGCAGGCATTTTATAACAGTCTGACGTTGAGTCTGATGTTGAGCCAGCATGCGGTGATGACATTTCATCCCAGCCAAACGATAACTTCTCCGATTGCCATGATTTCTGTCTTAAAGTCGCTTCAATTGTTTGTTAGCTATTGTGCAAACTTTACACCCAGATCTTTAGAATAGACTCCAAATACTACTCTGCCATCTTTTGTGGCGCAATCTGTGTAGAAGTAAGGCCTAAGTAATGAGTGTCCACTTCTATTGTGGATTGTTGCATTTTCCCTTCAAATCATCCCATGACCATATGGGCAGTGATCCATTGCAAAGAATATCTTAGGCGGATTGCCGACGTTGCAGCCATCTGCTTGCCTAGAAAGATAGTGGTACTAGGTGGAGGATAACCACCAAACCCTCAGTAGAAGTTGTGAGCACCTGTGATACGCACCATTTCCATTTCCTGGACTTTTGTCAACAAACTTCAGTACACGCTGAAAAATTTATATTTTGTTGTTGTTTGGGTGCAAATATGACGTGCTTGTAGCTTGTCGGAAAAATATATTATACTTGTACCCAAACACATTGTGTTTGCTATACAAAATAACATATTTGGGACACAGTGATTAATGGCTTATGAAATATATATTTGTGATACAAATGAGTTTTTTGTTTTGTTAAAACCTGTGAAAACCAAAACGTGACGGACACGTTCAATTGACGAAAACAGTGCTTGCAAATATGTACGTGGTTTCTGCTGAGATTGTTGCTGGGAATGATATTTTTGAGCGTGTGCGTGGACAGTTCCAGTAATCTTACCTAATATATTATATTTCTTTATATTTATATGTCACCTCAGTAAACACACTTTGATAGCTACAAAATCTTCAGGCGGAAAAAAGCATGGAACTAGTTGTTATATATTCTACAGTGAACACTAGACCTAAAGGCAGGAAGAGAAACTCGTACTGAAATATGTCTGCATTCGTTTTGGAAGGATATTATCAGACCTTTTAGTACAATAAATGAAGCATGAATGATTGGAAATTTCAAACGATTTCCCTAAACATTTTTTAAAGGAAGGGAATTGCAACGAGTTTGAAATATCTCTGCAATCGTTTTTGAAGGAACGTTTTAGATTAGGAAAGCTCTTTCCTTATAAATTTCGTTCGGAAGGCTTTCGAAAGTGAATAGCTTGGTGTTAGTTTCTCCTCTGCATTCTGTTTAGTAGACATTTATCTTGCTATCAAAAAAAGACACTGTGAAAATGTATTCAACTTTAAAAAGATATCAATGACAAGGCCTTCTTATAGACTTTACAACCATTGATTAAAGCTGGAAATTATAGTTCGTTCACGGGCTCTTGATTTTTTCACTCCGCTCCAGTATAGGATCAAGTTCCTTTTTTAGATGACAGTTCCTTGTTAGTTCCAGCAGTAGTTCTGGAAACAGAAGCGAAAAAACTCCAACAAGATGCCCGCAAAGGAGCAAATATATAAATAAATGGTTTCCCATTAGAATTTCTCACAATCACTGAGCTGTTCACTTTCCAGTTTTCACGCACTGATTGGGACTTACAGTTTTACACCGACTCCGAACGGTATTTTGAGAAGGTTTTTCATGGCTATATACTCGATAGTGTCGCCGTCACTATTCGAGGTGACCGCCGCCAAAAGAAATTTTAAGGTGGTCATAGCAGGGTTCGAACCCAGGATCTCATGTACAAGAGCCGCGCAAACTAACCATTGCACCACCGATAGCCACAGCAAATATATGAATTATCTTTTTAATGTGGAGATGTATTAGTTGAACTGGATAAGAGAAAGGAAAAGAAAAAGTTAAATATTCAGATAAAGGCTATGTGTGATCTAAATGAAGTGAGAAATAAAGAAAATGAACAGAAATAAGAAAAGCCTTGAAAGGCTAGTAAAATAAATGATATATTTTAATAAGGAGCATTAACGACTTCTAAAGATGATCAATTTATAAACATTAGAAGCAGAAAGAAGTAATACAGTGAAACTACAAGACGATCTTCCCATTAATTGAGTTTAGACTGTAGAAACAGGTTCCTCTTATTCCTTTTAGAAATTAAGTTCCACCTGGATTTACATAATTCTACCCTCTATGTGACCAAATGACGTTAATTTCGGTGGCCTTATTTGAAGGAGGCATTTCCAACTAAGGAGCCCCCCTGCATTATATGATGAGGGTCTTGCAAATTCCGCCACTGGGCATATAAATGTTGCACCGTCAGTGGCCAATAGAACAACAGCACCAACACCTTTGCACACACAATCGCTTAAAACGCAATTGTACAACATCACCAGAATATTTGTGGCTGTGTGTTTATATGTGCATGTACGTTAGTGGAGTTGCATCTGTGTGTTAGTGTAAAGCAATAAATTTTCCATTAAATTTAATTTGCATGGTTTTAGGCGCAATCGGTTAAAATACCAGCTTTACTAAGAGGGATTTTGAATAAACATTTTTTAGGTTGGCATATATTGTAGGATGGAATATAACGTTTTTTAAATTTATGTTTGTTTATACGTGAATATTTTTGGTTCGCTACAATTTTTCATATTCTATGATATTCCATAATAATTTTATTTTGCGTTATTTGAATTTGTTGGTGCGGGGGAACTGCAAAGAAAGAAAACGATTTGCAAGAGATTTTTTATTTGTTCTTTGCCAAAATACAAGGGGAAGAGAGAAATAAGTGGGGAAATGTTCAAAGGATTCATGGGCGCAGGTATTGAATAGACCTTTGTTTCATATTCACATAAAGTGTTAATAGAAACAAAATAATGTTAACAATATCGCCTGAAGATTGTACCTTTGCGGGTATTGCGAGAGTTTACTCTATTAGGTAATCTCGCTATTTGCACAATCTCTGATTGAGATTTGAAATTAAACCGCCAAGAATGGCTTTAATGAATAAGGGGAAAATTGTTGTTAAGCAGTTAAAACAAGCATAAATTAAAATAAAACTTAAACCGTCATTGTGTTTTATTAGATCATATTCTTTAATTTAAAACTTGGTCCCTTACAAATATTCAAAAGGGCTGGAAGGAAATATCTTTAACTTTTGTGTATTTTCTAAAAACATGCTCGCATTCGAGAGATTGATTATTGATGTATAGGCCACATACGCGAATGCATATAACCTCATCCTTGTATTCCAAGAGTTTATCTTGAAATATGACGAGAAGAATCCAGAAGAGGGGAGCCTTATGACTACTTCTCAAGAATTTTCTACTGGATAGTGCTTTGCTTGATCTGGAGGTATCCTTTTGTACAGTCGTAGCATATGCTGACGACTAGGCAATTTCAGTACAAGGAAAATACCATCCGCCTACAGAGACGTCACCAATGACTCTATAAGTGGGCCACAGAGAACTTGTTGGGTGTAAACCCGGAGAAAACCAGGAAATATACGGTTCCATATATTGGGTCACTGTCTCGAGGTGTAGATTAATTTAGATGGTGATAATAACGGGTTTTTCAATAAGAGCGCTACAAAAGTTTTTGACGTAGAATACGTCTTACCTTACGGTATGAGGAGTCATGTCAGGTTTTTATTGTTGTAATCTTTATTTCATTGAATTTGAGGAAACGGCTAGATGAATTTTTTTAAAATTTTTTTTGTAGGTAAATGAAGATGTTATCTTTCGTTTGATATACATTTCATATTGGTTGATATATTTCTAGTATTTTAATTTCTCAAATGAAAATTGTTTAAACACATACACTCAAATATATGTGTGGTGTTTGGTTGAGTGTTTTTTATTGCTCAACATTGCTTAGGAACATGTATCTAGTAAAAAGTGAAACGAATAGCAAGCTAATGTTGCTTGGCAACATGTATCTAGTAAAAAGTGAAACAAACAGTAAGCTAACGTAATAAAGCTTTTTTGCGAAAGCTTCAATAAAGCTGTTGTAACATTAATTTTGAATTGTAAAGCGTAAAGCTTTCACACAACGCTCGAATGCTAATGCGAAGACTCGATAAGGTAAACCTTTTTTAATATTAGGGCGGCCCTCTCAACATTCGCAGAACTTATTTCAATAAAAATATTAATTAAAATACATCAATTAAATTAAGTTTAAAAAAATTGAACATAATATTTTTTTTTTAACGGACTTGAATCAAATGCCGTTGGTAAATATAAAAATTACAGCAGACAGTTGTCCGAGGCCTTCGGCCACGGACTGTCCCTGCAGGCTGTGTCAGAGACACGGCCATTAAGTTTAACGTAGAATACGCCATCCGATAAGACAGAAAACATAGATAACAATAAATGATAAATAATATAAGCAAATGAATTTATTGCTATATATATGTTTTCTGTCTTATCGGATGGCGTATTCTACGTTAAACTTAATGGCCGTGTCTCTGACACAGCCTGCAGGGACAGTCCGTGGCCGAAGGCCTCGGACAACTGTCTGCAGTATTTTTTTTTTAAATAAAACAAAACCGGTCTTAGATACCAATGAAATTCTTTATTACTGGGAAAGTACGTTCGATGCCATTATGTATGGAACTCTATTTCTTTTGCATGGCCATCACGGGCACGCTTGCAGAAGTCCAGACGCTGAACCCTATTTTCGACGGTGTTCAAGCATAAATCGGCCGATACTGCTGCAATTTCATGTTCGATATTCGTACGAACGCCGCTGGCTTGTTGGCATAGACCATAGACTTGACGTAGCCCCACAGGAAATAATCTAACGGCATCCAATGGCACGATCGAGGCGGCCAATCGACTGGGCCATTTCGTGAGATAACACAGTGAAATTTATAACACGTTCACCAAACTGGGTTTCCAATAAATTGATTGTGGCATTCGCTGTGTTGCTTGTGGCGCCGTTCTGTTGGAAACACATATCCTCCAAGTCCATATTATCCAATTGGGGCCAATAATATTCGGTTATCATTGAACGGTAGCGATTCGCATTCACAGTAATGTGCCGGTGTTGATCATCACGGATGAAGTACGGCCCAATGACGCCGCCGGCCCATAAACCGCACCAAACCGTAATTTTTTCGGGATGCAATGATGACTCATGGACTACGTGTGGATTGCTGTCTGACCACTAACGCATATTTTGCTTATTGACGTAGCCATTCAGCCAGAAATGAGCCTCATCGCTGAAGATGATTTTCCGATGAAAATCCGAATCGTAGCGCTCTTAAAGTTGAGGCCACTGACTCCAAATTTCAGTAGTAAATTTTAATAATTTCGACTCGTTGTTGGCTCGTATATCTTTCTGTGATGAAATGGCAAACTTTACTGAAGAGAAATATCAAAAGAGCGGGACATTTGCTGTCCCTATTGATTTACTTTTGCAGCGTCTCTGTTGAAAAACCCTTTACAAGACACATAGGCGTGATTCAGAAGAAAAAGCTTGGTTTCAGTAGAGCCACAGTAATTCTACATTAATAGATGAAGGGCCTATCCGCGAAAATGCTATACTGGGTACATATTCCTGCTGTCTGATGCTTTTGTATGTGAGGGAGTTCAGGCAAAGTTCTTACCCCCTTTAGTTTCCTTTGACGTTTGTCATTTCGCTTAGTGATGGCGATAATGACGAGTTAACTACTCATGAAAAAGCTCCTCAAAACACCAGTCGGAATAGGTGTAGAATTGTAGGTCCCAATCAGTGAATGCAAACACAGATAGCCCACAGTTCATTGGTTATAAGCAGCTTTCACCAGTCTCTTAATGGGATATAATGGACAATAATTTGTATATATAATTTGCCGGTCTTGGAACATCCACTTACTTAAGTCTGTTGACAAAAGTCCAGAGAATGGCAATGTTGTGTATCTCGAGAGCTCTTAGCACAAACTCTATTGGCTGCTTGGAATTATCCTCCAATTCTTGAAAACAAAGCTTGCAAACATATACATGTTTGCTGCAATATGTTGCTTGGGCCGATTTTTTTTCAACGTGTGTAGCCGAATTGACAGATGCTACAACAATACGGTTGAAAACAATCAATTACAGTTATGAATTTGTTCTGGCTGTTTGTATGTCGGAATGGTGTGTACGTTTTCTACACATAATGGTATCAGACGTGGGTTGATAACGAATTTTTTCGGTGTGTACTCTCAGATTAATAATCCACAGGTATCACAGTCTATCCCTTTTGGTTTCCCACAGAGGCCTTGTGGTTGATGTAAAAAATGCCATAGTGTTTTAGAGTCAGCGATATTTCGACTTACAAGATCCAGAATTTAAGTCTCTTTGGGTTAGATTCAAGATTGCAACACATGTCTTATATTGCAGATTTCTTTATTGAAGTCCTAATGCGGGAAGGGAGGCATCCTTTAATGGCATTGACGCCCTTTCCGATTCCATTTCTGAGATCTTCACTATTTCTGAAATCAGATAGTGAAATCGTTGTTGCTGTTGACGTCGAGCCATACAATTGCGGAGGGCCAATTCGCTGACCTGACGGAATTAGTGAATAAACCGACGCACACGGAGAGCACAACCAAAATTTACTTGACCTCTTCTTAACTTCGCACCCTGAGAACTATGCAGTTAAGACATTTGCACCTCTTGGTAATTTGGATCACTATATCATTTTATCGACCTTTTCATATTCAGATCTTCGTCTTCCTTCCAACACAGTCCCGAAGCAATAAATTTGTATCTACGAAGAGGCAGTTTGGGCTGAGCTCAACAATTTTTATCAGCATTTTAACTGGAAGCTTTGATTTCTGGACAATGAAGTAAATACTGCTGCGGAAATGATCGAGAACACAAATCTAATTGGAATGAATTCATTCACCCCGATGAAGATTATTTCCATTAAACCATTGGGAAAAATTTGGTGTAAAAAATTTTGTGCAAGAATGCTCTCACATCCAAAGAAGAAAATTGCAGAGACTGGCGTTCTAACAAAACTGCTACACGAACAGGTAAGATCCAAGTGTACTAAAGTCTTCGTCGCGAAAAGTTTCTTCAGGAACAACGTATTCGTGCTAAATTCATTTCTTTCCCTAGCGGAAGAAAGAGCGTTTGGTAATTTGCAAGAAGAGTAAAGGATAGATAGTTCTTCTACTATCCTAACTCTTGTTAAAGATGATGTATCATTCACTGAACCGGTTTATAATGCAAACCTCTTGGCTGAAATGGTTGCAAGTAACTCTTCCTTGCTGGATAGCAATTACCCCAATTCAATTACGTATATTGTTACATGCACAAGATATTTTTTCGAACACGAGGAATTAATATGGTTCTTGCGAATTTCTCGTCGTAAATAAATCCCCGGGCCCGGATGACATATCAGTACTGGTCTCGAGTAGGTACTTTTTGACGGTTGCACATCCGCTGCACAACCTTTTTAACCTTGCATACTGTGCGGTATTGTTTCCGGCGCGTTGGAATGTTCCAAATGTTCATCCAATCCCCAAAAAGGTGATGCAAGTTACCACAGAAATTTCTACACAATTGCAATTTGTTCTGCGCATGGTTAGCCACCATCTTGTGAAATATCTTGAGTCCAATGACCTTCTTAATGATCGGCAGTATGGCTTCCGTAGAATGACATCTACTGAAGACGTGATGACGTTCCTATGGGAACAGTGGAGTCGATCCGTCCACCGGCTTGGTGAGAGTAAGGTAGTAGCTCTTGATATTTCCAATGCACTTGAAAAACTCTGGCACGATGCACTCTTGTCAAAGCTCGCCTGTTTTGATGTCAGTGACAACATCACTCGATTTATATCCAGTTTTCTCATAGATCGCACAATACGAGTTGTTGTAGATGGGGTTTAATTCGACGACCATAAACTGACTGTAGATGTACCACAGGGCTCTGTTTATTTATTTATTTATTTATCTCACAGCTACAATCCTCAATAGGATACAGCCGGTAATATTTTTTCAACAAGGTTATAAAATGTATATTATATTCGTAGGAGACATAACATACAATACTTAATAAAATTAAAATACATTTAACATAAGAAAAAGAGTAGAGTAAAATTCAAAATAATATGAAGAAAATTTGTATAATTTAAAAATTTAAAAAAAGAAAAATATAAATATAAAAATATTAACATAAAATAATTAAAATGAAACAAAATAGTTTAAAAATAATACAAAATACAAAAATACAAAATAACTTATAATTAAAACAGATGCAATACAGGAGCTGGGACAGGAACATCTGGAACATGAGGAACAGGAACAGGAACATCAGGTGGAGTAGAACAACAGGGGGATGAGCAGGAACAAGAGAAATGGTAAACAAACTCCACAAATTTTAGTGGAATGATTCACAGGAACTTTAGAATAAAATCATAGGAGATAACATAGGCAGTCACATCTGGAGCAGGAACGTCGCAACAATATGTGTGGAACGATAAACAGGAACATAAAAATAGCATAATGGGAGATAAACAGGAAGAGTAGGGACTTGAAAATCTGGAACATGAAGATGAGGGACATGAATGTCAGCATCTGGCGTCAACCGCTAATGATCCATCCACCTATTCAGCGTCAGCTACAATTCATTATAGAATTCAGAATTTATAATAAGATTGTTTATCAGAGGAAAATGGTTGGAAACACAAGCTGGATAATAGTTCCCGATTAATTACGAATTGCTTAATTATATTCAAAGAATCTAAAGCGGGTAAGGAATTATAGATCCCATTGTAAATGAGGCAAACGCGTCGAAAAGGATTGTAGTAATCGTAATTATAACGGGCAGTCGGTAGTTTTATAGGATAGAAATATCGGGTTTGTCTACAGGGAACATTAAAATTTATTTGACTCACGAGAAAATTTGAATCTATACAACCCCTAATGAGTTTTACAATAAACATAGCATTTAACATATACCTGCGGTTTTCAAGTGTAGGAGGATCAATAAGCATCAGTCGATTTTTATAAGGTGGCAAATCATCAATGTTCCAAGCGAGACCACGTAAAGCAAAAAGTAAAAATTGCCTTTGAATCGATTCGATACGGTCTATGTAACAGGCATTATACGGACACCACACAATACAAGCATATTCTAATCCAGGTCTAACGAGAGAGACAAAAAACGTTTAGTGACGTACGGATCAGCAAATTCTTTCGCCCATCTTTTTATAAAAGCTAACAGTGATCTGGCTTTGCCTATACAGGAATCAATATGAAGATCAAAACGCAACTTTTGATCGAGAAGTACTCCTAAATCCATGAAGGAAGACACATTTTCCAATATATAAGAACCAATAAGGTAATCAAAATTCAACGGTGTACTACGGCAAAACGAAAGCTTTTTACATTTTCCCTGATTTAGCGACATACCATTTACCAAACACCAATTAGTGAGACCATCCAAGTCATATTGAAGATGGGTGGAATCCTCAGTATCACATATAGGCATATATAACTTAACATCACCTGCAAACATCAAAATGTTAGAAGATTTAACTATAGACGGTAGATCATTTAAATAAAGAACGAAAATATAGTTGAAGATAATACATTTTTAAACCGCACTTTTTGGGTACGACCACTAAGGTAAGAAGATACCCAGTGCTACAATTTAGGTGGAAAACCAATAATATCAAGTTTGTATATTAACAAATTATGATCAACTGTGTCAAAAGCTTTACTAAAATCTGTATAAATTACATCCATCTGACATTTATCACGAAAAGCTGCAAAAACATGAGACGTTAACTCCAATAAGTTAGTCGTAGACGACCTGCCCTTAACAAAACCGTGCTGATATGGCGAAACCAAACATCCAACAAAATGAAGTAGTCTATTCGTTACCAATTTTTCAAATAGCTTTGGAATTGCACTCAGCTTTGCAATTCCTCTGTAATTTTCAATATTGGATCGACTTCCAGACTTAAAGAGTGGGCTCACATTAAATATATTTGTGAGTGGAATATACAATTCATGAGCACACATTTTAAGAATTGATGTGGGAATACCATCAGGTCCAGGCGAATTTGAATGTTTTAAAGTTTGCAATCCATAAAGAACTTCATCCTCAGACAAGATAATATCCGGAATACCATTAAACGTATTAATATTATAGGGGTAATTTAGTAAAGCAACAGAAGGAGAATATATTTTACGGAAGAAGTTAGCAAACATATCAGAAATATCGGCATCATCTGATGACTCTGAACCATTGAATTTCATACTGCGCGGATAACCAACTACTTTCCGCTTTGAATTTACAATGGTGAAAAAATGTTTCGGGTTCTTCAGTAGAACTCTTTTCATGTTAGAGATATAAAAAGAGTAACATTTCCTATTAAGAACGTTAAATTTATTCCTAGCAACTATGTATTTCGCCAAATAAATTAATGAACCACAACTATCATATCTACTTTTCAATCTATTTCTTAAATTACGTAGACCCCTTAATTCTTTTGTGAACCAAGCAGGCCCATATTCCAAACTTGAAGGATGATAAGGTATTGAAGCAGAAAACCCAGAGTTCATAATATTATAAAAATTTTCAATTTTGCACACAAGACCACCATCATAATTCCAATTTGCATTATGTAGAAAAGATCTGAGTAAGGCAGAATTTGTACTGGCGAAATTAAAATTCATAGTACGTAGCTCTTTCCGTTGGATTAACCCAGAATTTTCTTCCTGTACATCAAGAGCAAATTTAAATGTTGGATGATGTTTATCCTCCGGTAAGACAATGGGAGAAACTCTACATAAAGAAATACAGTTACTGTTCCAGTATTCTATTGTTCACATTTTTAATAAAATTTAACTGATGGAGACCTAAATCAAAAATGCCATCCCAATAATTACTCATAATAGTAGAAGACAGAGGTAAACATCCGTTAGAGTCATCTACAGAGACTCACGTTGTATATGGTAAGTTAAAATCACCTACACAAATTATGTCCGAATTTGAATCCACTAAGTTAACAGCTGATTCTGTCAATCGAAGGTAATCCATATAAATGTCAATACTAGAACTGGGAGGAATATAGGAGCAAGTCACAAAAACAGATCTTACACCAATGCGAAGATGTATACAAATGAATTCAGACTCGTAGTCCCCACAGAATGTGACCAATTCAGCAGAAATGGTACTATGTACAGCAATGAGAACACCGCCGCCCGATTTCGTTCCAACTCTATCCTTCCTAAATACCTGATAATCTTTGTAAAAAATCTCAGAATCATTGACACTAGGTTTTAACCAGGTTTCCGATAAGCATATAACACCATAACCACAATCAATACTATTCAAATAAATATGTCTCAGTTTAGAATTAAGACCTCTTACATTTTGATATAGGAATATAATTGAAGCACCTAGTTTTTTGACACATTGATCGAGGGTGGCAATCTAGTATTCCCATCGGAACGATTCCGATCTCTATGAACAAACTCTCGAACCAAAACACCATCAGGCCAAAATGATTTCTTCACAATCTCATCAAAAAATTTACCTGGAACCGATATTTTAAATGAAGAAATATCCCTTGGTTGGGAGTAATTAAATTTAAAAACAGCAATATCATTACCAACAATAGAATAATTGGATCTGATGAAATCACCAATATCATCAACAGTAGTATCAGATGCCAATCTAGATATGAACACTGTCCTCCTAGGGGGCACCACAACTAAGTTGTGAATACCCTTTTGCCCAGGATTTTGATGTTGAGGAATGGTGTCAGTAGAATTAACTTGTACAACAGACGCATAAGTCAAAGCCGGAGTTTGAGAAACGGAAACAGAATCAATTGGAATGACCTCAGCAGGAGGAGATAGTTCTGATTGATTACCAATAGGTTGACTACTAAGAGTAACAGAATTTTGAACAGAATCACTTACAGATGGAAGCGTATTTTGGGCAACAATATCTTCCACGACTGGTGAAAGCAAACTTTTCAAATTAGACGGATTCGATAGGCTATTACAATTACCAGTATCTACACTCAAAGACGATTTCTTGCGCTTAGGCGACCCTTCAATATATTCAAAGTCATCAAAAAGTGACTCCATTTTATTCAAATTTCCCATTACAGTTGCGAAATCAGATTTCATACGTGTAATTATTAACTTTGCATCCTTAAACATTCTATAGAAATCAATGTCCTGGGTCCTACACTTCACACATGACCAGCGAAGTCCTTTTTCCCGATCAGAGATCATATCATATTGTCTTCCACTAAAATCTGCACAACTCAAATGAGCCTGTGCATCACACAGCCAACAACATATAAACTGTCTATCACTATTGCCCTTCACTTTACATTTAGTATACAAACACGCCATCATGCGGTAGATATAAAAAATGCGGGTAGTACAACGAGTTTCAAAGTGTGCCTAAAAGTATACCCCAAAATTTTAAACAATAAGAAAATTTGATAGCAGAATAACTGATCAAAAGACAGATGAAAACAATAACAACAAACAGGGTAAATGCCAAAGATAAACAAATGGAAAAACTTGCAAATTTGCCAAGACCAAATTAAAATCGATGAATATTATTACAAATGATTTGGAATAATCACAATACTATTCAATCGAATGCCAAATTCACTAAAGAACACTTGTACACTTTGATTGTATATGGAAAAGCACTATAAACCGAGGAAAATATACAATTTCTAGTAATAACAACGAGCACTTTAATTTTCGCGTCAAAACACAGCAAGGGTTACCAATTCTAGTTCTCTTTTTCTTAATTTCATTGACGATCACTTGGGTTAGACTTTGAATCCAATCTACTGTTTTGCTGATGACAGTAACCTCTGTCACTCATATTCATTCGACTGTAGGCCAAGTCTTCAAGAGATTGAAGTCAAACGCAGGACGATGAAACACTCGACCGGGATCTGGTGTCCATTGTTGAATGTGGTAGAATAAATAGAGTAGATTTCAACAGGGTAAGACACATTAGTGTTTGTTGTCACATTAGCGGATTGCCGACTCAGGTGTGTTGTCATTGTCTATGGACGGTGCGGATATTGATGAATCCGATGCTCTTGGTGTTCTGTGCATGAAAATACAATGTGATGTCCGTTGGGTAAAATATGAAGTTGAAGCGTCGAAAAATGCATTCAAGTGTCCAGACGTTTTAAAGCGGTGCAAGAAATATTTCACTCCATGTGATCTTCTTAATATCTACACCACCTACATCAGGCCAAATATATATAACTATATAACTATATATATATATAACTCCCGTATATGGGTGGGTGTGGCCGTCGGTGGTGCAATGGTTCGTGTGCGCGGCTCTTGTACATGAGATCCTGGGTTCGAACCCTGCTCTGACTACCTAAAATTTCTTTCGGCGGCGGTCACCTCGCATAGTGACGGCGACACTATCGAGTATATAGCCATGACAAAGCTTCTCAAAATACCGTTCGGAATCGGTGTAAAACTGTAGGTCCCAATCAGTGAGCGAAAACTGGAAAGCGCACAGCTCAGTGATTGTGAGAAGTTCTCCCGGTCCCTTCATGGGATGTAATGGGAAACCATTTTTTTTTTTTTTTTTTTTTTTAATATGGGTGGGTACTCCTAGGATATCTTTAGAGCTTCTCGACCATATCCAAAGGAGAGCGACTTTGAAGGGTATCCAACCATGTTATCTCCCTTGAGCATCGCCGAAATGTGGGTTGCGTGTCGGTGTTCTATTGGTACTTCCACGATATGTGTTCCTCGGACATCCGTGAACTTATGCCAGACCTGAGGATATTTAGCCGAAGTACGCGGCTTTCCAGAAACTCCCATCCGTTTTTCATCGAGTGGCCGGTTGACCGCACTGCACACTATAGCAAAAATTCGTTATTCAGCCATACCGGCCGTATGTGGAATAAACTCCCGGCTAGTGTATTACCCACCAATTGTGACATACAAAGATTCAAAGCAAATGTCAGCAGACACCCTCCACTACCCCAATTTTTCTTCCCCAATACAATGCATTGCATTTATAAGCGTCATCCCCTGAGTGTTGTACCACCCGAAAAGGGTCTGGAATTGGTATTACCAGGGGATACTTGACCAATCCAAAGTAGAGAGCTGATTGGGAAATTCTTAAAGAAATCACTGTAAAGATAATTGAAAGAAATTTTGGTCTCGCAACCGAACTTTTATGTGAGTGTACGAAATATATACCATATTCCATTTTTCACATAATTAAAACATTCACCTACATTTATATACCACCCCCCGTTTCTATAAAATAGCGACAGGGAAGTAATGGTTAAATGTTGTTGTTGTTATTGTAGACCAGCAGAGGAATAACAAAATATTTAATAAAAATATATTCATGCAGAAATAAAAAGATTAGAACCCTAATACCCGCACGAAGGTGGTGCGGCATAAAACGTCCACAATTTTTGTTAGGTTTTTGTTGTTGTTTGGCTTAAACTGCGCAGATTTTTGCGATACAACTCGCCGGCTATTCAAGTGTTGTTTTTGCTTCAAATTGTTTCGGACCCGAAAATCATACTAAATGGCTATTTTCTTTTAGTTTTTTTTATTTACTTTTTTGCTTCATTGCTATTGTTTTTGTGCGGTGGGGCTTATAGAGAATTATGAAAATTTAATTTTTATTTTATTAAAATATATTTATATATTCAATGCGATGGCTGTGGCTGTTGCCGCCGGTTAAGATGGCTTAAAGGCTGAATATTTTATTTTTTTTTTGTGTTTTTATTAAAAATTATTTGGAGCCCAATTGAAAATGAAAGTATTGCATTATAAGAGATTTTTACAATCATGTGATGTGAAACCCAACACGAGATGAGAGGATTAAATGAACAATAAACGGTGTACAGGGTTCAACATAGAGACATTTCGAGGAAGGGTAAATAGAAGGAATAATTAGGAAACCAGGATAATTTAATATTTTATTGTTTAGTTTTTTGCTTTGGGTAATTTGATATGCAAATGAATTTGGCGATTTATTTTTTTAATGAAACGTAATTAAACGCTTTCTGTGGATAAATAAGTTATTCATAGTTGGCTTTATTTTGAATATGTGGTAAATTGGATATAATTACAAGGAAACAGTTATCTCTCCCTTCTTTCTTGCAATTCGTTTAAAGGGGTTTAATCTCTTTTTGTGTGGAAATGTTGCAGATTTTTAAATACCAAAGAATATTAAATGCATATAGACTAATACAGACTTTAAGTTTTTCCAAAAAGGACATGGGAGAGGAAGTAGGTGTGTTCTTGAAGTTAACTTTGAGGAATTTTCCAATGTATGTGTTAATTTTACTGCGAATGATTTGTGAATCAATTGTTGTAGAATATGATACATTTTATCGCCCTGTATATTTTCATTATATGATTCTTCGAAACAGGATCACAAAATAGAATATGATCAAATCTGCTAAAATCATAAAAATACGAAACTTTGTTTACGAAAATACGAAAATACGAAACTTTGTTTAGATAATATTTAAGCTACCCAGTCACCAATTCATCTATTGCAACATTTTAATAAATTTGAAATTTTAATGTCTTTCGAACTAAATCATCTTAATCTTGTCATTTATTTGTTATTTATTGGAACGAAGTTCCTTATCGCACGTTGCGGGATGGGGGCTAAATGAAAAAATTTTAGACAACTTTTGCTTAACTACTTTATTACAACCCATTAGTATCAATTACATTGGGTAGTTTTGGTGTGGTTTGGTTTAAAGGGATGTTTTCTAGGTGGAGGCTGTTTATTACATATTGTAGTTTTGAACCCAATAAAAAGTAAATTTAGAAAAGCCAAAGTGAAAGATTGAAAAATCCATGACATACAACCCTGGGCATGGAATTACACTTGGCAGTACACTTACTCTCTCACTCGTAATTTTGTTCTGGTTTGTGTCTAGACTAACATATTGGGCGATATTTCTTGTTTAATGAGAAATTGTCTAGGTGGAGCCTGTTTATCACATTTGTAGTTTTGAACCGAATATAAAGTAAATTTAGGAAAGCCAAAATTAAATTTTTTTAAGTAAGTGCATGTTCTTAAAAAAAAATAAAGTTTTCTCAAAAACAAAAACCTATAGATATTCTTAAACAATGTAGCTTTTCTTAAGAAATACCTTATCTTAATGAAGTGGATTTGTATAAAAAAGTAAATTTTCCTACAAAAAGTACATT
This sequence comes from Phaonia tiefii, assembly GCA_963931995.1. Lineage (NCBI taxonomy): Eukaryota > Metazoa > Arthropoda > Insecta > Diptera > Muscidae > Phaonia > Phaonia tiefii. Next base: position 60,370,740 of record OZ008368.1, on the reverse strand, counting down.
TTCTTAAAAAAAGTAATTTTTCAAATAAGTACTTTTTCTTAAAACACAAATTGCATTTTCTTAAAAACTACTTTTTCTTTAATTTGTAATTTTTTTTTAATGTAAGAGTGAGTCTAGAAGATGATGTAATGTAAGTGTTGGAAATGAATTTCAATATAAATTTTTAGATTTCAAGATATACATTTTTAAAAAAGCATATGTCCTTGTAATATGCAAATTCTAGGTGGACGATTCTCGTCAGCGAAATCCTCTAAAAATCCATTCCACAGTAAATTGGTAGAACATATTTTGCCGGTTATTTTGGTGGAGCTTTCTTGATTTTGGACATCTGGAAATAAAGACAGAGAATTTTGGTCTCCCATAATGAAATTTAACAAGGAATAAATTCGTAAAACATCCTGAATCCGTAGCTGGCCATTTTAGTGTACATTTTTGGTACTTTTTAAACAAAGGACGAAAAGGACCCTTTAAACATTGAAATAGAGCATTTGAATATTCTACGAAAATAATTCAAGTCAAATTTTACCGGAAACGTGTTATATAACAAGAATTCGCTCAATTCAATATTTATACCCGATTTTTAAATTTATCTCGGACAGTATCGGATAAAAAAATTCAAACTTACCACGCCCAGCGGTCTAAATTTTTGGCGTTTGACTATATCCATCTGGTATGATTATTTGGCGCAGGAATCGTCCACCCCCAAAATTGGTGTTGCACAGTGTTATCGCATACACCATATATAGGTTTTCTATTAGGTTTGCCCCAACTTTTGTTAACTGAAATAATTGGGTAAAAAAATTTCACTTTGCCAAATTTCGCTAAAATTTGTTATGGTTTACGGGAGATACAGAGTCACTAGCCGGCTAGTCAATTTATGCATGGAAGGTCTGGTACATCCTCCTATTTTCCATGGGGTTTATCTAAAAAATTGCCTAATACAAAATTTCATACAGATTTGTTCTCTTTTACGGGAGTTGTCTTGTCAACCAACCAGCGGCCACACAAGTTTTGCATTGATGGTACCAAAATAGGTCTGGTAAACTCACCCATGCATTATTGGGTGAATGTCGAAATAGAAAACTTCATTTAGATCGGTAATGTTTTATGCGATTTATTGTATCGACAAACCGGACGGCCGCCAACTTTTGTATGGGAGGTACCAGAAAGGGCTCGGTTGTAATGGCAATTTTTAGTCCCAAACTAAATTTGACCAAAAAATAGGCACTAGCAAAATTGCATTTGATCTTTAAACATTTAAGGCAGTTATCGTATTGACCAAAACGTAATATAAATCTAAAAATGTGTTATATTAGCATATGAAACGCACCAGGCGGCAGAAAAGTTGTAAAGATTCTATGGTGCGTCCCGGATAAGAATAATATTAGGGCGTTAACTAAGCGCATTAAACTCAAACCTAGCCGATTCATGCATCTTCTAACTGCACACGTTATTCTGCGGACACATCTATATCTAATTGGGTGTTCTTACGGAATTGAATTTATTTTTAGTGTGCAATGAGCAATATTAATCCTTCAATGAAAAATTATCTCATTATATTACGGAAGAATTCAATTCCTTAATGAGTATTATTTTAAACACAGGCAATGAATAGATATTTTAAAAAAACTATGCACCCCCTAAACACCCCCTTAGACAACAGGACATTTTGATGTCGAAGTGAAATTTTGTATCTTTCAATGCCTGGCAACAAAATTTTTTAAGTTTTATCAAAAAATAATATCTTCCACAACGTACAGCTCTTGGAGCCCAATACAACACAGAATTTAGGCAGAAAAAAAATTAAACAAACAAACCGAAAAATTTAAGTAATATCGAAAAAATTAATGATTTTTCCCGAAATGAATATGGAAGCGAAACATATTCATACATCCGCCACAAGCATCAAAAGGAATGCGCGTGGGTAGTGTGTGTCAGTGTGTTTGTAAGTAAGTAATGGCGATATGTCTGTCTATCAAAAAACTGTATATGTATATGTAGTAGTAATTTTTTTGGTGCATGTGGTAGTGAGTGTATGCGCCTGTGAGCAGGCGGGTGTAAATGCAAACAATATTTTACACACTCACACTGTTTGCCGACTTTATGAATACAAGACTTAATGAAAACGAATGGAGGATCTAAGGATATAAAATAACAAAAAAGAAATAACAATTTTGAAGAGAGTTGCAACTGTAAGTAAAACGGGGAAAAAATTATTAATTGAATTTCCTCTTACTTCCGGTATAAGATTTTCAGTAATCTGAGCTAAGGACATCAGGAAAATACAATACGTTGTAGTAGCATCTGGTACATATATGTATTTAAACATGGAGATTGTATATAGTTTTACATTAAACTATTTTGGAGAGATCTCATTATACATCCAGTACTTTTGGTGTTACTTCATACTTCCAGTACTTCGCTGAAAAATCTGTGTTTTTGTTGTTGTCTCGATGTAAATATAATGTGTTTGTAGCTTGTCGCAAATATTGTATACTTGTGTCCAATCACTTTGTGTTTGGAAGTCAATATTATGTCGTGGAGGATCCAATGCTTAATAGGTTATAATATCGGGTTTTGTTGCCCAAATGTGGATTTGTTTGCTGGAAACTGCTGAAAACAAAATCGTGACAGACACAAAGAAACAAAAAAACAATGCGTGCAAACACATACATCCTGCAGTAAGTTGTTGGGGCCGTTTTTTTTTGGTCGTGTAGTTATAGTGTTGATGTTAGTAACGTGATTTTGTCGTGGGCTGAGGTAAGCTCAGTGATCTCCAGAGTCTTTCATTAGGATCGACGAATACGTTCGAAATAAGAACAGAATAGTTTTTCCTTTTCAGGAGTTCGAATTCGGATTTTTTATTAATATTTAATTTACAAAGTAATTTGATTTACAGAACTAACATCAACTGATTCACTCGTTGGGAACACTCCTCTTAAATGGAGAATACTCGTTTGGATTGACAACACTCTTCAGGGGGCACTTGTCTTGAATTGACAACACTCTTCCGGGGACACTTGCTTGGGTTAGCAATAGTCTACTGGGGCACGTTGCGGACTCGTCGATTTTAAGATGATCGAGAACTTACTGCGTTGCACACGCGATTATTCGGATTCGCTGTGTAGATCGGGATACTGATTCGGTATGTATTTTACACGTCCGGTGAGGGAGGATTGGGATCGGTCACCATTGACTTGATTGATTAGGAACATTACAGGGGAATAGTCGCTACAAACTCACTATGGGGAGTAGTCAGTCGAAGCCGCTGTAATATAATAGTCAGACGAAGCCGCTATAGTAGTTATAATCGAATATTCAGCCTAAACCGATACAATTCAATAGTCAGCCGAAGCCACTTGAATCGAATAATCAGCCTAAACCGCTAAAAGCCAATAGTCAGCCGAAGCTGCTATGATCGAAAAGTCAGCCGAAGCCGCTATAGTTGAATACTCAGCCGACGCTGCTATGATCGAAAAGTTAGCCGAAGCCGCTATGATCGAATAGTCAGCCGAAGCCGCTATAATGGGATTATCAGCCGAAGCCGCTATAAATGGATAGTCAGCCGAGGCCGCTACAATCGGTAAATTTATTTAATCCGTCTTGAAAAATACAGTTTTCAAAAAAATTATTTCCAGTGCAATGTTCTTTTCGGGTTGTTCGCTCGGAAGCGGCTGATTTATGATGCTGGTCAACCCCAACATTAAGTACTACAGCCGCATTAAAGTCAATGAGAATTATAGGGAACCACTTATACTTGTGTGGTCGCTGTCGCACACTGACAATTCTTACCAGTATGTGTCGCCGTTCGCAACTGAAGTTGACTGGTATGTAGTTTTACCATAGACCGTCGGTAGACCGTGTGTGTGGTTTGTCGCGATTGGCCAGTTGAGGTGTTCGCTGTGAGTCATGGTTGTTTGCGGGTGTTGTTGGCTGGTTGAGGTATTCGGAGTGGGTGTTGGTTGTTGGCGGGCGTTTGCTTAGATTATTGACGGGCGTATTTTTACTCCACGTTACACGTTTTATTTCCGTTTATTGCCCACGAAGGATTTAGTATGTGTTGGGATAAATTTATTTGTTTATAATGTAATATATATTTTTGTGACCGTGAGTCTTGTGGTTGAGAACGCTGCTTCTAACCCCGCACTGTTCACCTTTAATTTTTTTGGCGGCGGTCAACCCATTTTGTGATGGCGTCGCTGTCTCATAAACAGCGATGTAAAAGCTTTTGAAAGTACAAGTGTTCAGAATCGGTGACAACTATCTAATGGTCAACAAGTTAAAATTTAAAACTAGACTTTTAAAACCTCTTTCCAAACTCATCGTGAGCCGTACAACGAATCGAGGTGAGTAAGTGATTTGCCAATTATTCATCAATGATTCTACGATGTTTTTGTACATTATATCTTGCCTGTGAGTGGTGCAGTGGTAGGGTGCGTAGCTCTTGTGCATGAGAACGTGGGTTCGATCCCTGCTCTGACTAACCTCCCTGATACCTACATGGGATGTATTGCCGTATAATAAGCACAAAAAATCATTAATAAAATTCTACGTTAATTTTATTTTTGAATATACTAACAGTTATTCAATTTAAAACGTCGGATTATAAACATAGACAAAATTATGTTGCGATAACTGAATTGAAAATGAATTCGCTTATAGCAACTGAATTCATAAGAAATTCGGTTGCTGCAACCTAATTATTCATAAGTACGGGTATAGCAACCGATTTAACGCCGAATTTGGTTGTTGCAACCGAAATTCGGCTGTTGAACCAGAATTGGATCCAAATGATACGGATGCACCCAAATTGATGCCGTATTCGATTGTTGCAATCGATTTAGTTTCCCATTTGGTTGTCGCAACCAAAATTATAGACAATTTTGTTAAAAGGAACGAATATGATTGAAAATCAATCAATTTTGTTAAAGGAACGAATATAACTGAAAATCAATTGCCACAACCGAATCGATTACGGATTGTGATTAGTGCAACCCAATTTCAGGTGAGGGGACTAAATTCGTACCAACCTCAATACGGTTGTAGTAATTGAATTGCAATTCAGTCGCAACAACCGAATTTACAGTTGCTGCAACCTCTTTTAAAGCAATTATTTCTGTGATTGTAGAAACAAAGGAAAATACTTTCGTAGGAAAGTGGAACGATCCTTCGCATAGGCCTTTACCAATTATATGGATTGGTTCTTAGAAGAACTATTGGGATCGGGTATGAACCATTGGTATCGGGTATCCTTAGCTTTATCGTAAATTTCATCTTGGGGTGTAACCCACCACTATTTCAACCAAGGGTGGAATACAGGGTGGCTAGAAAATAATTTCATAACATCAATGTGCCATAATATATGCAAATGGGGTCTAATAATAATATTATGTTTTGAATGTCACGTTGCCGACCGCTAGGAAATTTGTCCGACAAGTACCCTCCGACGACCAATCCGAAAATTTTCAAACAGCTGCCATTTCGCCCCCTGAATTTTCGGGGATGGTCGTACATGGACAAATTTTCATGAAATGAGCCAAGAAATACGCAGGTGGCATTTGTCCAGTCGTGACTGAACCACCCTGTATGTACCATCATGTCGCAAAAAATTGCTTCCTTAATTGTTTAGTTTTATTTGGAATTATTAACATGAAATTCAAAATACCCTCTTTAATTTTAAGTTCAACTTATAATTTTAATTATGGATTGTTATCTTCTTTTTTATTGCATGTAGAAGAAATTGAGACCTGTTAGTTTTTGTTCATATTTCGTCTCGTTTATTGTTTTTTTCTGACAATTGGAACGAAGTTCCTTATCGCACGGTGCTGGCTGAAAAAATTTTAAACAACTTTTTTTTTAAACCCAGTTTACATCCCGAAAAAAGTAAACAAACCCGGTCAGGTGTGCATTCGCACCCCACGTTATTCTTTTAGTTTGGCGACTATAAAGAACCGTTTGAAACATGGTTGAAATATAAGGTTGTGTTACAAGAACAGCTGGTCGATATTTTTTAAAGTCGTTATATACATGAAATTGAATAAAAATAGAGCAAAAGATCGTGCTTGGAAGCCATTGACAGTGAACGAGCTAAATGTATATTTTGGAATATTATTATATATTGGAGCATTGCGAGACGACCATCGTCGTGGGCGTATTTTGTGGGACCACTGGAAAGGAACTTTAATGCTTCGTGGTGTGATGAATTACACACGTTTTGAAATGATTAATGAAACGATGATGATTCCTTCGTTTCGATGATTCAATTGGTCGTTGTGGGCAAAATTCAGCCGATCGAAACCTTCTACAGCCAGTTCAAATTTTACTGACTGAAATGATTGAAACTTTGTCTGCAAACTACATTCCATCTGAAAATCTAACAATCGATGAGCAATTGAAAGGATTCCCTGGTCGCTGCAAGTTTCCGCAGTACATGCCAAGTAAACCTGCTAAATATGGAGTGAAGTTCTGGTGGATCGACGATAGCTCCACGGGTTATCCACTGAAATTTACAATATACACCGGTAGTGCTGATCAAAGTTCTTGGCTTGGACGTGGATATGATGTTGTGATGTTGTTGATTTCAAAATACTATTACACTGGGCGCAATTTGACAATAGATAATTCTTGCACATCCGTTGAATTGGCATTGCAGTTACTCGAAAAAAAATTACTATTCTTGGCACGATTAGAAAAAGCAAACGAGATGTCGCAATACCAAGATACAAAAAATTATTCAGGAATGACAAATTGATTGAACTGGTGGAAGAGCTGATGGAATCAGAGTTGGGCGACCGTGCGCACACTTCAAGACAGAATATAATTGGTAAATCTAGTTTGGATGCACTTCGGACTATGGGGAGGGATTCCCTGGTGTTTCCCTAGTTTTTTTTTTGTTTGGGTTTTCATTGTTCTGTTGAATCATATTCGATTGAAAAAACCAATAAAATATCTCAATAAGTGTTAAAAAGTGATGTTTTTTCTACTTGAAATCGCGGGGTACAAACGCACCCCGTGACTCTTCTCTGGACTTTTTTGAGAAAAAAATATAAAAAAAAATCAGAAAGATCCCATGGATCAAAAAAACGTTAAAAATGGAAAGAAAACTAAATTTCGTTAACTGATTTTTAATCCCAGACTAAAATAAATGAAACTAAAAATGTTATGAGCGTACAAAGTAGCGTTGGGGTGCGTTTGCACCCCAGGATGTAAACTAGGGTTAACCGTATTATGCTATAACCCAGTATACAACCCTGTATTATTCTGCATACTTTTAGGAGTTGGTAATTTTTACGAGATTTGGTCAGTCAGGGACGTATATGGGGGTTGTGTTCTTTCATGTTGGATTTGTGATAGTCATGCCCACGTGAAGTGTGCCGGCTTCAATGGAAGGCATTACGACATAATTAAGGCTAACGAAAGCGGGCTTCGCTGAACATGTTGGAAGTGAAAAGAATTCGATGTTGGCTTTTTTTAGGTTATTGCCTTTTGCATTATTAAGAGTATTACCCCATTCTGTGTGCTTGCATTTCAAGTCTCCCGCTAGTACATAGTAATTATTTGAATTTTAAAGATTCATAAAATCAAACAGTTTTTGCAAGTCTGCTCGTATTGAATTTGTATTGCCGGCCGGATAGTACGCACATGTAATAACTAAAAAGTTGTCGCAGTCGACGGGTATCTTTATAGCGCATGTCTCTAAAACATCTAGCGTATATCTACTTTTGTTATCGTGACTGTAGTATTGTATGTTATTCTTGATTAATATAGGAGTTCCCCCACACCTTGTTGAATCAATTCGATATTTGCTTATGATTTGATAATTTTTAAATATCACATTGTGTCTCTGGTTTAATTTTGTTTCATTTAATAGGAGAATATCTACTATCTACCTACTCTAAAAAATTTACCTGTTATTGAAGAAAGGACCGATTCTAAAAAAATTACCATTTCTTAAAAAAAACCTGTTATTGAAAAAAATATCTTTTTATAAAAAGTAAATTTTCTTAAAAATTAAATATTATCTTTTTTCTTGCGGTAAGTAGGCTTTCTGAAAATAAGTAAATTTTTAACCTTTTCCTAAAAAGAGTACCACTTCTTTAAAAAGTACCTGTTCTTAAAAAAGTACTTCTTTGTAAAAAACAGTCATACTCTTAAAAATATACTTTTTTTTTTTAAAAATACATTGCAGAAAATAAAAATTTTCTTAAATTTTTTTTTATTTTACATAAAGTACCTTTTCTTAAAGATCCATTTAAATTATCGTTCTTTTTAAAGGGCGCTTTATACGTGCTGGAACTAACTAGTACATAATATATAGCGAAAGAAACTTCGTTACAACCGGGTGTCCCATGACACCTCATGTGGTTTTCTTTTGACGGCAACGTCAAATTGTTTCTGATGGGTGACAACCTAAAGAGATTATCGCTCACCATGTCGTCAATGGAGGGCAAAAGTATTTTGTACGCGACTAGAAAATTATTTTGTCATGCAGTTGCTCGTTAATGAAAATTGCAATTACAACTTCATCAAAGACAGTTTAAACGACAGGTGTCGTGGGGGACAAAATATAAAATGTCTAGCAGAAATCGTTTACTTCGTCTTCTTCATCTAAAACGATTTTTCCAACTGGGTACATTCAACATTCATACACCCTAACAAAAAAAAGAGAGTTGACGAGCGCTGGAATGTTCGTTTCCGTTGGTAAGAGATTTCCTGGAATGATTTCTCTCACCAGCGCTACGATCACTCGCTGTTGTATGCACTTTCGTTTGTAATGTGTATAAGTAAACTCATTGTGTACAATCCCTCACCAACGAACACAAAGACAATGTTATGGCGAACGCTCGTTCGATTACGTATTTATCGCGTTAAAATACAATCCAAAAATAAGCTCATACGAGAAGATTGTATTTTTAATCGCTCGCTAAATTTATGCGCACCTTGGTCATACTGTTCCCTCTATTCTTTTTTTATATTCTTTTTTGTTATTAGTATTACTTGGTCTATTTAGATCGTATAATTACAATTCGTTCCAAACTAGTATTTTCACACAATCGTCCCATATAAGTTGTATCATTCCCTTTCTACGTGTGAAGTCGTGGTAGCATTTGTGTGTGTGCAAGCATAGCCCCAGCGGTGGAAGTCTCAAGGCCTTCCACAAATAAGGCATGTGGAATGGTTATTTTGTAATGCCTTCCTAAAATAAGGCCTGCGGAATGCATGCATTTTTTCATCAGATATAATCAAGGAGAAGTTTTTAAAATTTTGAGAAACTTTTTTTCCGGATCTTTTTAACCGTAATTTAATTAGAAAATTTCATACAAATTTTAAAATTATATTTTCTATATAATATTTTCAGGGTATTTTTAAACTTTGCAGTTTGAAGTTGGGCGTGGTGAAAGTGTCTAAGGTAATTTGATAATGATTTTGTAATAAAATAAATTATTATAATTTAATTTTTTTTTAACAAAAATAAATTAAAGTAAATGGCTAATAAGGCCTTCCTTAGGAAATGGCAGGGAAGGCCTTGCCTCCCAATCTCATGCAATGTTAAACAGAAAGGAGGAGGTAATGTGTAGGTAAAATACGGAAGGCCTGTTTGGTCATGATTTCAGGCCTTCCAGGTCATGACTTCCGCCGCTGAGTAGTGGTCTTTAGCTGCGACGCCTTCGTACGACGCCGTAACATGATGATAGTGCATACGATTACCATATCAATTGCCGAGGGTACGACTCTAGTTGGAGTTGTTTTTGATTTCTTCAAGGTGCCCGCGAATATTTGCGTCACACTACAATATTCTGGGTTTATCTGGAATTTCGTATTTGTTATTCTGTTGTCTATTTCAGTGAAGTACCTTGATTTTATTGGGAAACAACTCTCCGTCGAACGTATGCCATTCGTTTTTGTGAAGGACATCTTTTTCGCCATAATCCTAAATCCACCATGAAGTGCATTTCAAATTCGTTGAAGTCAAATATCATTCAGTGTAATTGATCTTTCTTCTTTTTTCGAAATAAGCACATTTGAAAGCAAAAAAGTCCTGCGACTAAGCGAAAATGAAAAATTGCATGATATCCTCAAACAAGGCGTTAGTGTGTGAACGCTCTTCATGCTTCTTCCTTACACTACATAAAGAAGACATAAGCTTTAATGAATGGCAAACAGCAGCGAACATAAAGTGGTGGAGAAGGAGACGGAGAGAAACGAAAAGGCAAAAACGAAAACAGGAAGTCTGAGTTTAGACAAGAGCAAACAGCAGCACTGAAATGAAAGAAAAATCGCATTATCAGCAAATATGTAGCGACGTTGATGAATGTATTAAAACGGAAGTTAAGCTAAAAGTAACAGTTTAGCCAACGCACACATATATACGTCCGTTTTTCCACCTCTGTGTTAGAGCAGGCGGCGGAGGCGAAAGTGTATGACCTCTTCCGAAGAACAGAAACACAACCCACCGTCTCAATCCCATCTCGCAAACTCATCGCCCACCAGGAAAAAGCGCATCGCTTTTAGGGACCAAAACAAAAATGATGAAAATAAATTCAACATAATATTTATAGCCCTCCAGGATATGCTTAAGGCGACGCCCTCGCTCTCGCTCTCGCTTTCTGTCTCTCACACACGGCCACTTATTAAGATAAAAATATATGAGCAGGCTGTGGCTCTTTCCTCGTCCTTAGAAAGTTTTAGCAAAACTGCACCAAGATATTTGCTACTTGAGCATCAAACTTGAAATATTTCGCGTGAATACTTCACCCTCAGCCATTTGCCTTGCTCCTGGATTGATTTGAATTTTGGCATCCGGTTTCCTTACACCATTCTCTTTGTAAAAAATAAAGGTGGCATTCAACATCCGCTAAATAACATTTTAATTATATTAAAAGCATTTCAATGCACATCCTTCACGTATAACATCTCCATATAGAGGGAAAGATAAAAAATGTAATCTCTCTACTCAGAGACAAGAACTAGAATACCCGTAACATCGTGAAATTGTTCATACTAAACGTTATATCTTTTACTAGCATCCTGGTTACAGGTTGCTGCCTGAAATAGGCGAAAGCACACACAAACAAAAATAAGACTTTTGTGAAATGCATCTAAAAGGATTCGCCGGATAATTGTAATGTACGACGAAATTGTGGTGGTGGTGGTGATGATGTTGTAATTCAACTCCTGGCTGGTTAAAAGTTTCCTTGTACCTTTTCAAAAGTTATCATAGGAAAGTGCTTTATGAGCAGATTTTTTGCTGTTTTGTTATAATTGACACAGATTTTACGTGCAATGAGTATTAGAAAATTTCAAGGACCTTTAAGCTCTAAGCTTGTGTTGTTCTCTCAGTGACAACTGAGACGAACTGCATGTATGTATGAATATGCAAGAATGTAATTTATTAAAAAGTTTCGTTTTAATTAAAACCTAGTTTCATAATTTATAACCGTGGGGGAATCTAGCACTGAGATCATGTTCACATGTAACTTTTTTACATATCTGAATTGTCCTTTTGGTAGATATTTTTGTTATGTTGACTATTGATTTACCTACAAAATTTTATGCTTTCAGGATTTTACGATAAGAAAAAGGAATAATTTAACTTTTTCGAAAGATAAATTTGAAGTGAAGTAAATTGTTAATTTTTGAATAAGCAACTGCTTTTGGGCAGGAGCTAAGATTAGGCAAATCAAGAATTTTTTTGGAAGGACTGCAATATGAAAACAAATACACAAACTCTGCCGTCGTTATCTCAGGTAAGAAAAGGGGCGTGGTTGGTGCTTATTATTTGTAAAACCAATAAGTTCGATGTTAATTTACCTTTGTGCAAATATGACTGACTAAACCAAATACCTTTAATACCTCGGTTATGTTTCTTAACATCCATACACAGGATCAATCAACTGTATGTAATTGAAGATTTACAGGTGTGGACTTAAACTACCTTAGTCCCTTCCAAACTAATTAGTAATCCACAAAAAAGGTTGAGGATCAAGCACCTCGAATCCCTGAATATCTGACAGTTCCAACATTATTGTCCTAACATTATTGTCCTAACCTCTGTATTGTCCTAACCTCCCACAAAATTCAGGACAGTAGGTGCTAGATATTCGACGCTCTCCTAGTCTTCTTCATCGGCATAGAGTCCCCAGTACTCATAAGGTGATAATAGAAGTCTAGATGCGTTTCTGCCTTTAACCAATGAGCGATAGTCAAACCTACTAGCATAGAGATATCCTGTCTAGAATTGGATATCAAATTTAACATACGATGATGTCAAAACTTTATTCAAATTGCGCGGTCATCCCCATTTTTGTGCCTCACAAGTATCGGAGCTTCGGTGTTAAGCATGAGATTCGATGTGGAACGAGATGTACCCATCAGCACATCTGCTCTGTCCGTGTCCAGCATGGAAATTAGGTTGATATCCCATTGCCTGAAAAAAATGAAGGGATAAGCGAGAGCTTCTCACAACCACTGAGCTTCGGGCTTTCAATGAATTTGTTGGTTGGTGTCTGTTTCTAGCTCATGAATTAGGCAGAGAGCTTCTAGTTTTACACTCATCGATTGGCAACTACAGTCTTACACCGGTTCCGAAGGGTATTTTGAGCATTTTTTTATATTTTAGAGTTCGGTCTTCAAGGCGCCCCACAAGAAAATCTAAAGGGGTAAAATAGCAGCCCCGAGTAAGCCAATTAACATCGCGAAAACGGCTGATAACACGACTACCGAACTTAATACCCAAAAGATGATACTCTATCCTGTTTGAAGCGAATGATTATCCAAGTGCATATCTTTCATTTCAGCCCATAAAAGCTCCGTAATCATGGCTCAGTAGCGCTAGCCCTTGACTGCAATGGCGTTTCGTGCAGCATTTTAGGAAAATGGGTTACTGATGCCACCACTCCAAAATCTCCACCAAACTGTCACTCTCTTTGGATGAATTGAATGAGGGGTCTCCAATCGCCAAATGGGGCAATTTTGCTAGTTGACATAGTCGTCGGGTTGAAAATGCGCCTCGTCAGAAGCGCAAATTGAAGCTTCTGTAACGAAGTGAATGGTCGTTTGCCTTCTATTGCTGAGACAGCTGGACCTTGTTGTAAGCGGATGCTCCAAGATCTGTGTAAAAACTTCTTATCATAATGGTGCCTGACATACCGAGTAGGTGAGATCGACGCCGGGGACCATGAATGCTGCCCACTACCAAGCCAGTTTTGTACCAACTTGCGTACAGCACACGATGGATGCTTCATTTTGATCAAAACTTCGAAGCTGCATGCGATTGTTGTTGTATGTAAAATAATTGTGTTGTATTTTAGGCAACAACAAAAAACATGTATAATGAGGACCGATGGTTCTCTGGAGATGGAAAGACGTTTCATGCAAATCTTTTCTTGTGTGTTTTGGTTGCGATATTTGTCGAACACTTGCATTATAGTGAATTCTCAATTCAAATGAGATTTCGTTTGCATTTAGTTTGATGAGTTATTCAATAGCATCATGCCAAACAACCGCTGATGAAAATCTGTGGCTAGATCTGAAATAGCTATACGGTTTGCCAGGAATCATAGGAATACATTTACAAAAGTCCTTTTTAAAAAAACTATATATCTATAGTCTCGAGCTTAAACAATAAAATTAAAAAGTACAAATAACGGGTTTTTCAACAGAGACGCTACAAAAGTAAATCGATAAGGACAGGAAACGACGCCATATTTTTTCCCGCTCTTTTGACATTTCTCTTCAGTAAGGTTTGCCATTTCATCATGGAAAGATATACGAGCCAACAGCGAGTCGAAATTATTAAAATTTACTACCGAAATTTGGAGTCAGTGGCCTCAACTTTAAGAGCGCTACGTCCAATTTATGGTCGTCATAATCGTCCTACCAGATCAACAATTGAGCGTCTAGTGGAAAAATTTGAATCTACAGTCACAGTACAAAATGTTTGCGTGCCAGTGAAACAAAGAAGTGCCGTAGTGTCGAGAATATTGCTGCCGCTGAGGCTTCAGTTCAAGAAAGCCCAAATGTGCCTCTCACACGTCGTTCTCAAGCGTTGGGCATCTCTGTGACGTCGTTGTGGCGAATTTTGTGAAAAGATCTTGGCCTACATCCTTACAAGATCAAATTGACGCAAGAACTGAAGCTGCTTGACCACCATAAGCGTCGTATGTTCGTGAATTGGGCTGAGCAATCTTCAGCGATGAGGCTCATTTCTGGCTGAATGGCTTCGTCAATAAGCAAAATATGCGTTATTGGTCAGACAGCAATCCACACGTAATCCATGAGTCACCATTACATCCCGAAAAAATTACGGTTTGGTGCGGTTTATGGGCCGGCGGCGTCATTGGGCCGTACTTCTTCCGTGATGATCAAGACCGGCACATTACTGTGAATCCGAATCGCTACCGTTCAATGATAACCGAATATTTTTGGCCCCAATTGGATAATATGGACTTGGAGGACATGTGGTTCCAACAGGACGGCGCCACAAGCCACACAGCGAATGCCACAATCAATTAATTGGAAACCAAGTTTGGTGAACGTGTTATCTTACGAAATGGCCCAGGCGATTGGCCGCCTCGGTCGTGCGATTTGACGCCGTTAGATTATTTCATGTGGGGCTACGTCAAGTCTATGACCTATGCCAACAATATCGAACGTGAAATTGCAGCGGTGTCGGCCGATTTATGCTTGAAAACCGTCGAAAATTGGGTTCAGGGTCTGGACTTCTGCAAGCGTGCCCGTGGTGGCCATGCAAAAGAAATCGAGTTCCATACATAATGGCATCGAACGTACTTTCACAGGCAGAAAGAATTTCATTGGTATCTAAAACCGGGTTTGTTTTATTTAAAAAAACTTTTGTACCGCTCTTATTGAAAAACACGTTAAAAAGGCCGCATAAATAGAAATCATTCCTGATGAATTTGAGAAAAAAAAATAATTTATGTTTTTTCGAAAATATACTAGGAATCGAAATTTTAACGGCCGGAAAGGGACTGTAAGTACCATCGTATAAAATGAAGTTTTACGCTTCCGTAATCACCCCTTTAATACGCGTCGTTTGAGTCCCCTACATTTGAAATTCCAAAAAAGCTGTTTTCGTCACACCCTAACGTACATGTCCATATACTTAATCAAAGTGAAATGAAGAACTGTTAATCTATAGCAAGAATATAGCAATGGAATGTATGATGGTCTGAAGATAGAACCAAGATTCCAGGAGATATTTGCTCCAAGTAAGATGGTTTTTCAATAAGTTTACTGTTCCAGACAACCAAATTCGGAACGCTCCAAAAAAGGATCATGTAGAGACTCCAAGTATAAAGGACGTCCGAATCATATTGTAATTTTGTTTGTGTACTTCCTTAAAGGAGCATGTATGGACTCTCATAGAGCTCCTTAAAGGAGTACCTATGGAGTGCGCCTATAAAGGGAATCCAAAAGAGCCCTTACAAAATTCGGTAAAAACGATCAACAATCATTGAACATACATGATACATATACACTCCAGTTCACTTATTTAAAGGCACCAAAAATTCCATGTTCAGCAGCCTGTATCTGATGAAATTTGTATCCGATTGCAGAATTTTAAAGTGGAAATGGGAGCTAGACATCTTCAGATATAAAGAAAAATCATAACAATAGTGGTTTCATAACTAAATAACTTTTTGTGAGCAATTTATAAAAAAAGTCCAAAAATGTGCTATTTTTTTGGTTCGCTGGAATAAAGACATTAATTATTATTTTATATTTTATTTTTTTCAATTATTTTTTTAATTATTAATTATTTTTTTTTTATTTTTAAAGTATGCGATGATTTTTTGTAGGGAGCGTTTGGTTTTTGCAATTTATTACAACTTAATTATTTTACGAGTCAAAATGGCGAAACAAAAAATTTTAAATCTATCGGAAAACACTAAAATCGATGTTTACCGTTCTGAAGGATATTCTAACCGCGCAATAGCTAAAAAAAATTGGACGGAGCCATTTGGATGAGCCTGATCGCCTGATGGCTACAACTATTATTTCTATGATCAGCGCAAAGAAAAGCGTTTTTTGAACCGACATCACAGCCGATTGGGCGATGTTACGTACAATGGCACCATCGCTATTACGTACTATGGCATCATCGATATTGAGTTTCAAAGTGTAAAAATGACTGGTGCAAGCTATAAAACGTTATTGGAATCCACTTTTCCTGAGTTCAGTCAACTATTTGGTCCCATATATTGGATTTTGCAACAGGATAATCCCCCTATGCACAACGCCGGAGTAGTGAAGGAGTTCATTGCAAGCCAAAATGTTAATATTCTTGACTGTCTATCCTATTCGCCATCTAAACATTGTCGAAAATGTCAGGGGTTGGTTATCTGGTAAGGTCTATGAAGGAGGTAGACAATTTGTTGACAAGCAGTCACTAATTCAGGCCATTAAGGATGCTTGGAATGAAATTTCGTTGGATTACATAAATTCTCTTTATCTCTCAATGAAACCCGTATATGTATTTGAAGTTATTAAAAATGAAGGGGGTTGTACCTATTACTAATAGTTCTTAAATAAAGTAAAGTAAATTAAAAAAACTGTTTTTCATTAAAATTAGTTAAAGTGCCTTTATTCAAGTGAACCAGAAAAAATAGCACATTTTTTGACTTTTTGGTAAAAATTGCTCAAAAAAAGTTCTTTTGTTAAGAAACCACTATTGTCATAATTTTGTTTATGTCTCATGATGTCTAGCTTCCATTTCCAATTTCAAATTCTGCAATCGGTTACAAATTGCAAAAGATACAGGCTGCTGAATTAGAAATTTTTAGTGCCTTTAAATAAGTGAACCGGAGTGTACCTACTTCATTGTCTAAAAAATTTATTTTATGTTCTTAATAAATTATAAGTAACGGGTCCGCCAAATAACTTTTTTTTTGAAAATGCTATAAAAAAAAACTACTGAATATTTTCTCAAATTTCTTTTTTTATTTGAAAGTACAATCCTTCCGGTTAATAATGGACAATAATTTCATTCAAATGGCTCTCTTGGCTGGCCATGCAGTAGCCTACACGATCGGTCCAATTTTTAAGCATATTATCGATTGTTTGCAGCTGTATTTCACCAATGGCTTCACGAATATTGTCCTTTAAAGCATCAATTGTCTCTGGCTTGTCAGCGTAACACTTATCTTTGAGGGCACCCCACAAATAATAGTCCAACGGTGTCACATCGCAGCTCCGAGGTGGCCAAACGACATTAGCTCTGCGGCTGATAATGCGATCTTCAAACATAGGGCGCAAAACATCGAGTGTAGCTTCGGCTTTGTGGCACATAGCGCCGTCCTGTTGAAACCGAATGTTGCCAATATCCTCCTCTTCAATTTTTGTGAACACAAAAATTCGATAACGATCGCCATTGACTGTAACGGCCACTGATTGCTCATTTTCGAAGAAAAATGGCCCAATTATGCATCTGGACAAAAATCCGCACCAAACAGTGACTCGTTTTGGGTGCATCGGCTTTTCGATGTATGCGTGCGGGTTTTCTGTGCCCCAAATGCGACAATTTTGCTTGTTTACATACCCGCCAAAATCAAAATGAGCTCCATCAGAAAAGATGATTTTTTTGGCAAAATCGGCATCTTCTGTAAGCCGATCGCGGGCCCATTTTTCCCATATTTCCCAGCCTTGTTCAAGCGTATACACAACCATATTCATTCAGCAGAAGGATAAAACTAATTATCTGTCAAATCAGACATGAGATAAGTGTTACCATTCACGAAATAAGCACTAGTTGAAGAAAAAAACGTTACATGGCCGACCCTTTATAAACTTACTAGCATTTGGGAAATGTAATAGGACGAACTCATTGTGGGTTGTTTTTGGATGATTTTAGGATTCCTTTTTCAAAAATTAGAGGCGAGAAGGGAGTCCATTCGGAGTCCTTTTGGTAGGGACTCCAAACAAGGTCAATTAAGGAGTCCCTAGGCTGCAGTTTTTTCATATATTTTGTCCGTGCTGTTTTTTCCGGCGGCTATCCTTCCTCCTTTGGGCTCCTTTTGGAACCTTCCTAGGAGCGTTAGTGCACCGTGGGGGTGGTCATATCGCAGCCCGTTGAGGACTCCGTTGGTCATGATGGTGTAATTTGGAGCTTTGGAATGATTAAAGTAATTCTGGCATTTTAAAATGAAAAGGCTTAAAAGCCTGTCCACATGCAAACTAACTGGTTGGATTTGCATTGATAAAATTAATTTAAGAAACAGGGGTGATCTTGTTATCGAAACCCAATAAATAATTTAAGGTAATGGGTAACTCTGGCTTGTGCATTGGGTAACTCTGGTTTGTGCATTAGAATGGACGACTTGTACTAGAGAACGTGTGTTCGCTCCCTGCTCGTTCGTCGACGGTAACTTAGTCGATGGTCGCTTAGTGATGGCGACACTATCGAGTAATGGGCCATGAAAAGGCTTCGGAGCGGTGTAAAACAGTAGGTCTCAGGCGGTGAGAGTAAAAACTTGATTTCGCACAGCTAACTCATTGCGAGGAGGGAGGTAATGGGATTTTTATAAGGTAATTGACGCTTGGCAATTACCGTTGACTGAAATATTCATCCATATATGAGTAATATACAATTTGGTTATTTGTTGTCAAACTATCGTGCAACGAATGCCCATAATTTAAAGGCATATCTCCTTTAAACTTTAGATTCGTTATGTGTAGGTGACTGAATAGTAGTACAAAATATGATACCATCTTCATGATTATTTACAAACTATTTTGACCCAGACCCAATCTAAGGTCTGCTATACACATAATTAATTTATTTATATAGATATTATATTATATATATTATATATATATATTTGTTAAATTTTTGTTGTTGTTTTTGTCAATGATATGTTATTATAGCTGTTTTAAATTCGAATTTTTTAACTAAATGTATTAGTTTCAAAATAGTAAAATTACTCGAATAACTCGAGTACTAACAGAAGATTTTTCTGTTGTTCGAGTAAGTCAAAAACCCCATTATCGATTTATCTGATTACTCGAACAAAGCAAAAACCCGAATAATTGGACACCCTATTAATTATGTCATTGTTTGTAATGTATTTGAAACACTTTGGTTAGTGGAAAACTACAGCTTTAATATTCGCCCTTAATTGCCTTTAAGTTCTCTGGTTTAAACACAAAAATTGGTGGCAAAATTTAAAATTTTGTCTCAAATTACTTTCAACTGGCATAGTTTAATCCTCAGAGTTTTCCTTTTTACTTAATATTGTTCATTTTAAAAGCAATAAACTGTCTGTGTTTTATGAAAATCAACCAGTATTTGTCTTGCTGCCTCCATTAACTATCCAAACTATCTCAACTGAAATCATAAAATCCAAAGGAGCTACTAGTTTTTATGACTTTAATGGAATGGAAGTGTTGCAAGTTACATACGATACGAGCGAGTGTTAGCCTGAATAAAAATTAAATAAAAACTCATGACCTATAACACTTTAAAAATCAACAACCCATAAATGTTTCATTCCAACAGGTTACAAAGGTCTTGTAGCAGAGTGGCAAAAACACAGAATAATACACAAGCGGAGAGAAATGTAGAGAAAATGTGAAAATCGAGAATGGGAACTAGTGGTATAGAAAGAGAGTTGCTGTGAAAGATAATTCAGGACACAGCATCATCTGGACCGCCTGAGAAAGAACAACATGATACTAGCACATGCGCAGTTTGCAACTTAATAGGAATGATATATGTTTCGCAAAAAAGAAAGAGTGTTAGGTTTGTTTTAAGATAATTTTAGTACTACTGTTCTGGCTCTCTAAATTATCTTTAACTCTATTACTCGCTCTCTCTCTCTCTCGCCGTTTATCTTAATGTCATTTTGCTCAATTTATGCTTGGTTCTTATGAATTGTTGTATAACTTAGTATCTTGTGTTTTGGTTATGACCAAAAATGAGCAGAAATCAGTTTGTTTGATAACGTAGAACAAGTGCTATAGGCCCTGGTTGTATTAACGCTACTAACGAAATCCTTGAAATCCGCTACTAAACAGCAACACGGATTAGGACAACAAACCTACAAACGGAAATTAAACGTAAAATTTCTCGGTCGCAATTCTATGGAAAAACTTTATAGAAAATAATATTTTCGCGAAATTCACAAAAAATTAACGAAAAACAAATTAAGGAACTCATTTTAAATCAATTGCAAAATATCGTATCCTTTTCCATCCCAGCTGGGTTAATGTAGTTTTGTCCTATTTTTATGCTGCAGTTTCTCTCGTGTACATATACATGTGTTTGGGTGTGTGTGAGTGTGTATCCAAAAAATTTATAACTGTATGTCCACATGTGGTTTTAATGGTTTTGTGGTCATTGCGGTTGCAGTGGTAATGGTCAATTTACGTTTCCAGCTAAGAGTATGACTGGCGTCCATAGTATTCGTGCCGTACGTTTTGTATAGGGAATATTTCCCCTCTTTTTTCTGCCATTGTTTTCCGGCTTTTAATACGATACGTTATGATATAGATATCGTTGGCATGTGAATGTGTCGTATAGTGTAAAAGGTGTATTTTACTGCCGATACTATGATTTTATATTGAATTATAAATAAAGTAGTGGTGTTATCAAGACAAGTGTCTTAAATCGTAGTATTCAAAAAAAAGGTGTTCATGTATAAAGAGAAGTGTACAAATGTTTACAAAGATATGTAAAAAAAAAAATCAAAAAGTAATTAGACTTCAAGCTGGACTTCATCTGGCGGACGTTATGCCTTCACGAACCGGTAAGTGTAGAGAAAACGAAATAGAAACAATTTTCGATATATTCCTAGAAAGGTTTGATAATTAATTTTGTTACATTTTCATATATATATCATACATATTGTAAAAAAAATACGTTAAAGGACAGCACATTAGGGTATCTTACATAAACAATTGTATAAACGCAAATTTGGACCTGGTTGGTCAAACTTGCTTTGAATTGCCAGTCGCGTAATTATAGGGACTACACGTCTATTCATTTGCTAAGTAATGTATTGTTGTGAGAAGTTCTCGCCAATGCCTTCATAGGATGTAATGGGAGACCATATTTTAGTTCTATTATACTCTAACATGATTAAATCTATTGAAAATACATTTAGCGCTTATCCCTGTCTCATTTGATTTCTCACAAATTACAAAAAGTGGGACACAATTTTCGTATACTTTATGAAATATCTGTACTGAAATATTTGTTATTATGAAATCATTGTAAAGTATTAATAGACACGAAACAAAGTTTTGGATATTTTTCTACGAATTTTTTTTTCTCCATTAATTCAAACGCAAATGTGATATTTTTTTAATTTTCAACTAAAAATTTAGAATTTCAGTTAAAAGTTGTAAAATCTTAAATGAATTTTTTTTTATTAAAAAAAATATTTTTAATCGATTTGGTATTTTTCATATTCAAATGTAAATTTTAAAAAATGACAGCTCATTCGAAATTTAGGAATACAAAATTTGTACTGAAAAATTTCGAACAATTTTATATTGTCATTCGACTTGTAATGTTACAGAATTCCGGCGCAGACTATGGAACCCAAATCAACTTTGTTTCGACAATAACACGAATGAACGTTTGCGATCGAATCGAGGAACAGGCTGCACAAGTGTGTTGGAGATAAACAATTTGATATGGTATTTTTTTTAGAATTTTAAATTGAAATTCTCAATTGCAATAAAAATATTCAAACTTTGTTCAACAATTTGTGGATTTAAATTGGAAAACTAGAACTTTTTTTATTTATTATATTTATTTATTATAGTTATATATTTTTATTTGAAACTAGCTGGACCCGGCAAACTATGTTTTGCCTTCAAAGTTTTTGTAATGCCAAACGGTGAACAAAATTTGTTGTACCATTACGTTTCAAACTAAAGTTATGGCTGTTAAATCGGGTTCTTTCAAAGGGGGCCATCTTCCACGCTGGTTGTAATTCATACTGTTCCAACTACATATGTATATACCATATCTCATCTCCATATCTCTGACAGTTCATGAGATATAGCCATTTTAAATTTCAAGTGCCACGCCCCTTTATTCAACCACAACCAAGTATAGCCAAGTACTATCAGCAGGTCGTCAGTACCACATTGTGAAATTTTCAAAACAATCAATCTATTGGTCTATTAGAAAAGTCATCAGAGCGATTTTTGAAAAGCGGGCGTGGCACCGCCCACTTTAACCCTGGCTGTATGGCCCATGTGAGCCGCTAGATGATTTGGAATATTGTCTGAAAATTTCATCAAAATCGGTCCAGCCGTTTTCGATTCCATTCGTAACATATACACATACATACATCCATTTTTATATATGGGGGAATCCAGCTAAACAAAGTCACTTTTAGAAGTGACATGTCCTGATTTCGATGAAATTTGATGAAAACGGAGACTATCGTAAGAGACAATTTTCCCCAAAATTTGATGTTTTTTGTAATTTTTTTTGTGGCGTTTATTGACCAAAAACCACGCTTTTCACATATTTTTCTTTTGATAATAACTCGATAACGGCTTAACTTAAAATTTTGATGTTTCACAACCATATTTAGAACAGAATTGGTATTAGAAACAAACTGAAAACCAAAAATAAATTTTAAAAATTAAATAAAAAAAATTTTTAGAATTTGTGACCGATTGCAGAATTTTAAAATGGAAATGGAAGCTAGACATCTTGAGATATAAAAAATCCTGACAGTAGTGGCGTTTTAATTAAAGAACTTTTTTTGAGCAATTTATAAAAAAAGTCCATAAATGTGAATTTTTTTGGTTCACTTGAATAAAGGCACTTTAACTAATTTTAATGAAAAACTGTTTTTTTGTGTTTTAATTTATTTTACTTTATTTAAGAACTATTAGTAATGGGTACAACCCCCTTTGTTTTTAGTAACCTCAAATATACGGGTTTTCATTGAGAGATAAAAATAATTTATGTAATCCAACGAAATTTGATTCCAAGCATCCTTAATGGCCTGAATTTGTTAGTGCTTGTCATCAAATTGTCTACCTCCTGCATAGACCGTACGAGATAACCAACCCCAGACATTTTCGTTAATGTCTAATGTCTAATAATAAAATGCCTTTATTCAAGTGAACCAAAAAATAGCACATTTTTGGACTATTTTTATTAGTTGCTCAAAAAAGTTCTTTAGTTACGAAACCACTATTGTAGTGATTTTTTTTATATCTCAAGATGTCTAGCTTCCGTTTCCATTTTAAAATTCTGCAATCGGTTACAAATTGCAAAAGTTACAGGCTGCTGAATATGGAATTATTATTGCCTTTAAATAAGTGAACCCGAGTGAATAATAATAATAAGATTTCAGTTTTAATTTCGCAATGATTTCATCATTTGGATAACAATTAAATCATTTAAATTAGTATATCAATTAATTTTTTACATTTTATAAGTTTATCAATCATGAAAAATGGTTTCAAACTCGAAAGTGAATTTCATATTTAAATATGTTTAATGCAAATATCAATCAAACTTGTCAATTATACATATGAATATGATTTACATTTTAATTTAAAAATAAAGGGTTAGTCTTAACTTCAAATACAGCTGTGGAATTTGAAATTGAAACACCAAAAAACATATTGAATGAATTTCAAAAAAAAACACTTCAATTCAAGATAAAAAATAGAATTGAACTGAATTAGACTAGATTAGACTTAGTTAGGCTAGATTGCATTAAATTGACTTGGACTAAATTGATGGAATTAAGTTGCATTGCATTCCATTGAATTGAATGGAATTGAATTGAATTTAATTTAATTTAAATGAATTGTATTGAATTGAATTGAATTGAATTGAATTGAATTGAATTGAATTGAATTGAATTGAATTGAATTGAATTGAATTGAGTTGGATTGAATTGAATTGAATTTAATTGAACTGAATTGTGTTGAACTGAATTGAATTAAATTGAATTGAATTGAATTGAACTGAATTGAGTTGAATTGAGTTGAATTGAATTGAATTGAATTTAATTGAATTGAATTGAATTGAATTGAATTGAATTGAACTGAACTGAATTGAATTGAATTGAATTGAATTGAATTGAATTGAATTGAATTGAATTGAATTGAATTGAATTGAATTGAATTGAATTGAATTGAATTGAATTGAATTAAATTGAATTTAATTGAATTGAAATGAATTTAATGCAGTTGAATCGCTTGAATTGAATTGAACTGAATTGAACTGAATTGATCTGAATTGAATTTAACTGAATTGTATAGAGTTGAATTGATTTGAATTGTATTGAATTGAACTGAATCGAATTGAATTGAATTGAATTCAATTGAATTTAATTCGATTGAATCAAATTGAATTGAATGAAACTGAATTGAAATGAAATGAAATGAAATGAAATGAAATGAAATGAAATGAACTGAACTGAACTCAACTGAACTGAATTAAATTAAATTGAATTGTATGGCATTGAATTGAATTGAATTCGATTGAATTGAATTGAATTGAATTGAATTGAATTGAATTGAATTGAATTGAATTGAATTGAATTGAATTGAATTGAACTGAATTGAATTGAATTCGATTGAATTGAATTGAATTGAATTGAATTCAATTCGATTGAATTGAATTGAATTGAATTGAATTCGATTGAATTGAATTGAATTGAATTGAATTGAATTGAATTGAATTGAATTGAATTGAATTGAATTGAATTGAATTGAATTGAATTGAATTGAATTGAATTGAATTGAATTGAATTGAATTGAATTGAATTGAATTGAATTGAATTGAATTGAATTGAATTGAATTGAATTGAATTGAATTGAATTGAATTGAATTGAACTGAATTGAATTGAATTAAATTCGATTGAATTGAATTGAATTGAATTCGATTGAATTGAATTGAATTGAATTGAATTGAATTGAATTGAATTGAATTGAATTGAATTGAATTGAATTGAATTGAATTGAATTGAATTGAATTGAATTGAATTGAATTGAATTGAACTGAATTGAATTTAATTGGATAGAATTGGGTTGAGCTAAAATGAAGTGAATTGGTCTGAATTAAAATGAACTGAATTGAGTTGAATTGAAATGAATTGAATTGAACTGACTTGAGTTGAGTTGAACTGAATTAAATTAAATTAAATTGAATTGAATTGAATTGAATTGAATTGAATTGAATTGAATTGAATTGGATTGAATTCGATTGAATTGAATTGCATTGAATTAAATTGAGTTGAAATGAATTGAGTTGAATTTAATTGATTGGAATGCAGTTAAATTGGATTGAGTTGAATTGAATTGAATTGAACTGAATTGAATTGAATTGAATTGAATTGAATTGAATTAAATTGAATGGAATTGAGTTGAATTGAACTGATTTGAATTGAATTGCGTTGAATTGAATTAGTTTTTGTGTTATTTAACGGAAAATTGAAAAGTATTAAAATCCGACAAATGCTGCTATATTTTTAGAGTAATAATGACTCTTTTTACGGGCAAACAAATCAAGACTGGAATATGTTATTTTGTGTTGATTTTGTATTATTTTTGTTTGCAAAAATGTCAACATATTGTTATCCATACGAAACGAAAAAACAGAGAAATAACCGTAATTAAATCCGAAAATTTACCGGTTTCGCCATTCTGTTAAACCGAAAACCCCTTTTACGAAAAAGTGATTTTTCGAATAACCCGAAAACCGGTTATATGAAAATGCCGATTTTATGAACACTCCAATTTGACATCAATTTCGTTGCAGCCAACGTATATCGTATCAATTCTTTCGTAGCAACCGTATGTGGTTTTAAGTTGGTTACAGCAACCGATTGCTAGTGACGGTGGATCAATGCCTGGGGTGCGCGGCCACCTCGTTTAGTGAAAGTTTCTCAAAATTCCGTTCGAATCTGGTATAAAACTGTAGATTCCGATCAGTGAGTGGAAACTTAGCCAGCGCGCTGCTCACTGGTTGTACGCTGTCCCCAATCCCTTCACGGGATCTGATGGAAAACGGGGATTTTTACATCATCCTAATATGGCGTTAAGTCGGTTAAAACAACCGTATTTCTCGTGAATTTTGTTGGAACCAGTTCAAACCAGTTACCAGAAAATAATTGCATATGCTTTATAATGTATGTATTTATATAGATACAACACTTTATATTTAGGGGTGAGAGTCATGAAAGTTGGAATTTCCAAAGTGAAGTGCGTTAGTTCCCCGGTTTGTGCTTGTTGTTGAAAATATGTGAAATTCAGTTATCAATAAAATGTTCAAAAGTTCTCACTAAATAAGTTTTTAGTTAATACAAACAATTTTTTGTTGAAGTTGTAATAACCTCTAAATTCGGTGGAGATAACCTCTAATGCAATTCTGACAATCCCTAAATTCGGTCGTAACAACCTATAATTCGGGTGTGCTGACCTCTAATGTAGTTGTGACAACCCAGAAATTTGGTTGTGACAAAATCTAAATTCGGTAATGACTAATTCGATTGTCTCAACTAAGTGTTTCTGTAGGTCCACATAAAAAGAATGATCTTAATGAAATTAGACATTGAACTGTAATTCGTCAGACGACAGTCATCTTCTGAGTAATAGCAATTTTGCCAAGCCCACAAGGAAGAGGAGTGAATATTTATGTCAGTTCACCTGACTGATACATCTGTAAATTCGACATTGTTTTTAAATCTTTCCGGACGAATATTTAAACAACTCGCATATAACAGTTTTGAAACACTTCACTCTTTTGCATTATAAAATAGAGGTTTTTATGTAATCTCAAGCTTACTCTTTTGGAAATTAAATAAAAATTTAGTATAAGTAATTTTTCTTCGCTTGACAAATTTTTCAAAATGTCTTGTGTTTTTTGTATAATGCCAAATTTCTAACTCGGCCCACATAACATTGTTGAATTCCTTTCCCCTCAATCAGTCAATATCGAACACCTCCACCTTAACCTAACACTTATTTTGTTTTATTGTTAAGAAATTTATAAATTGCTTAGTAATGCCAACCTTTCAAAATACGACCCAAATACTGCAAAATTAATGTCGTTCAATAAAACTTGGCTAACCCACAAAGTATGATATACATACAAAACACGTAATGTATACATTCTAAAACTATTTCCGTTCACTTTCATTGACCCTGAATGAAGACAATGACTGCAATAAATTTTCAAACCAATACATTTACATCTATGTACTTAGAAGGATTGTTTTTTAATCCCTCGAGTGTGATTTTAATATATATTATTATAGGCAAAATGTTGTGTTAGTATGTTGAAGGATGTTCGGTTAAGGATATTCCACTTCATTAATATGGAGATTTTGTGAAAGGTCAGCAATTTTCAAAGTGTGAACAAGCAAGAGAAAAATATAATGGTTGCAATAAAAAAGGTATATTTGCATAATTTAAGGCTGAGTATCATTTAATCACATTATGTCCACTTGACGGGATATATTCGAGATTTGGAAATAATTGTGAACAATTTTGAAATAATTTTAAAATTTCCAGAAATAAGGGTGCCTCAGTAAGATTGTGCTTTTTAAATTTAGGGTAAGTTTTTTGTGTAAGTTGCAATTTTGAAATTTGGCAGCTGACGCATATGTGTATTACAATTATTAAAAATATAGCGCTTTGCGATAGAACAACGCGCTATAAATGTGAAAATTTTTTACAAAAATTTTAAAAATTATGCTGAGACCGCTTGCAAACTTCGACGAATTTTCAGTTGAGAAACTTCAACTAATATGTCAAACATTCGAAGAGTAGTAAACAAACTTGAAGAAACTGGTTCGGTTATAGGCAGTAAGACTCCTGTGCGTCAACGTACCGGTCGGTCTTTTGAAAACATTGCCGCTGTAAACGAGAGTGACGCCGAAAACCGGAAAACAACAAATCGGCATCGTTCTCAATAACTTAAAATTTAACGAATTTTGACAAAACACCTCTACCTTCGTGCGTACAAAATTCAGCTTACTCAGGAGCTCAAACCAGCAGACTATGAAAAACGCTGGCAATCGGTTCAATGGGTAATGGAGCAAAGTGAAGTCAGTATAAATTTAAAAAAACCCATCTTCTCCGATGAAGCCCATTTCCATCTGAATGGCTTCGTGAAGACATAAAATTGTCAAATTTGGGGCTCAGAAAATCCTTATGCAATCCATGGAAAACAAATGCAACCACACCGAGCAACTCTCTGGTGTGGATTTTGGTCAGGCGGCGTGACTGGGCCTTGCTTTTTTAAATATGAGGCCGAAATTAATATGAAAAAGAAATTCTTGTGGCCTCAAGTGGACGGAATGGATGTGGACGGCATGTGGTTTCAGGAAGACGGCTCCTCCTGCCACACCGCGCATGAAACCATTGATTTATTGCCACATCGATTTCCACACAAATTATCTCAAGAAATTCTAATGTCAACTGGCCACCAAGATCAAGCTATTTAACGCCGTACGATTTATTTCGTGGGGGTTTGTGAAATCTCGGGTTTAACCGAATTAACCAGAAACAATTCCTGAGAGCAAATCCGGCATTCAACGCGTCATCGGTGAGACACAGCCACACCTCTGTGAAAAAATCATGGAAAATTTCATGAAAAGAGTAATGATGGTCCGTCATCAGAGCCGTGGGTGCCAATTGACGGATATTTTATTCCATACTTAATCGGATGTTTGCTTTGTTGGATTTGCTTTATAATTTAATAAAAAAAATCACAGCTCTCTCAAAAAATTCATATTATTATTTTAAAATTAAAAAGTGCAGTCTTACTGAGACACACTTAACATACAAAATAGTTTTAAAAATCCCATAAATCGTATTTTTTTTAGAAATTTAATTAGGTTAGTTTACAACTTTGCAAAGCTTTTGCTCTCGAGTTCGTCAAATTTGTTGTTATCTTCCAGAGTTCGGGAGATATAACATGGATCTTGAGAATTTGCATTTTTGTCCGCATGTTTCCAAATTATCGAGTGATATCTTAATCATCGATACCATACCTTTTGCGTTAGTGACATCTCCGTCAGTAACTATTTGTATATTATCAAAATATGTTAAATATGCTCAGGGCGCTGCCAGAGTGTTCCTTGTTACCTACACGTATTAAGCATTGTGTTTGAGGATAAGTGGATAAAATGTAACTCCCACATCCATTGGAAATTTTTTGGGATCCTAAAAATATACTGAAGTTCTTATCAGTGTTTGCCAACTATATATACTATATACTACACGTAAATATATAATATATATGTATAACAAAATGGTCTAAACCGTTTTCTCTTTCTCGCAGAAATATTGTTCAAATTGTGTTAACCTTTTAGCATTCTACTGATGACCCTAAACCACTAAGTAAATTATGCAGTAGCAAATTAAATCTTTTCATCCTAAATGTATGCTACTCATAAATCACTTAATTTCTCTTCTCTCTTAAACTAACAGCAAACTAAGAAAACTTTTCACACAACAATTTGTGATTTTCATAATTTCTTATTACCCATTCCTCTCTCGTTTTCATAATTTACAACTAACCCCCAAAAGTATGCTTAGGCAAAATGAGAAAAAAATTGTGGATGACAACTACACAGTACGAGTATATGTAAGTAGTTGTAGAGAAAATGCTAAGCGTAAACTTGAGTGGAATATAAATATGTATTTTACAAACGAGAATAAATAAAAGTTTTCCTTTTATGGCCATATGACAAAAGCTCCTCTTTAAATTTATTTCTATTTTGAGCAAAAATTTAAACCTTTTAATGTCACATAAGCATATTTAAGCTATGGATTATATGTTGAAATAAATTTCAAAAATATTCTCTCTTAGTAATACATATATATTTTTCTTAATAACAAAACCAAAGATATTTTTGTTAAGCCTTAAAGTATGCTTCAAAAATATTTTATATTTTTTTGGTCCACTTATGCTACAGAAATACTTTAAATTCGCTTCTGTGAGTGGAATATTTAAATGCTTGCGGTCTTATCCAGACAACTCAAACCAAGTTGGTACGATATGTCTTGTTTTACATTTTGTAAATTGAATTTTTGTTGTATTTGTTTTGATGTATTTGTAATTTATTAAAAAACATGTCTAACAAGTGTTTGCAAACTGTATAAAGTTGACCTTTGAAGTGTAATATCATAAACCCCATGTTTTGCCCCCAAACGTCGGCATTGAAATGTGTTCAAAAATTTTGTCGTGGTGATTGATGGACATTGAGGTTCTCTTTCTTTAATTCGTGCAACTAAATTGAAGTACGAAGACAGTAAAACAACGAAGGTGCAAATTGTAGACATTAGTCATAACAGGGTCGTTTGTTTTTCGGATTATTTGAAACTAGTTTCTGTACCTTTGGTGAAAGTATCAATATCTGATATTACATTTTTACTTACTAGACAAAGTTTCCCATTAAATCCAATTCAAGCACAGGACTAGCTAGTATAAGTTAGAGGGTGTCAGAATTGAAATTGAACCCACGTTATCATGTAGAAAAATCGCTCATGCTTACCCCTGCACCATCTACAGTGATCATATCGGGTATGAAAACAGAAGTTTTTAAAGTACTTAGCAAATCAGTCACGCGATGATTACAACAGGTTAAAGTTTTTGCTATCTGCCAATTTATTTAGTTAGTGAGATAGTTTGAAAAGAGAGGTACGATGCAGTGTGTTAAAAAACACGCTGATCCTTCCGATGTGCGTAGACTTACACCTAAGCCGCTGATTCGACCTACTGCGCTCTCCGCCAATATAATTAGTTGATAAGTTTTTAATAGTAGACTAAATAAACGGGATAACCACAACTCTACGGACAGTGAACAAATCTAGTACGAGAACCTAGGATTTTGCATTACATAGCATTTTGGCGAGGTTACCAATTTGATAATTAGGCTCCCTTTTATTTGAGAAGTTCCTTAAAGTAGGCTGCACATTCTTAATTTTTTGAATGCTTCAAACCCAAGTTATTTATAGTTAACTGAACTATTTAATACCAAACGCGTAATTTTCAAATCCTGCACATTCATTCACATCATGTTTTCTGTTCACAATATAGCCAGCATTTGAGATTTGTAATTTGCATTAGATTTTAATTAATTGACATTCAAAATGCATGCTTGTTGAATGGGATGTCGGTTGTAAAAAAAATCATAGGAGGCGTCAGGGAACGAAGTTCCTTTCGCTATATATTAGCCTAAAGTGCCCTTTGAAAAATACGATAATTTAAATGGATCTTTAAGAAAAGATGCTTTTTGTAACATGATAAACTTTTCAAGATTTTTTTTTTTTATAGAAAGTATTTTTAAAAAAAGTGTATATTTTTAGGTCCTTTTTGTAAGACTATGTGTTATATTTTCCCGATAAGGTAATTTTTTTAAAGATAAGTACTTCTGTTATTATAGGCTAATACAGGTACCTTTTAAAGAAGTGGTACTCTTTTTAGGAAAAGGTTATTTTTTAAGAAAATTTACCTATTTGCAGA
The DNA here is from genome assembly GCA_963931995.1 of Phaonia tiefii. Lineage (NCBI taxonomy): Eukaryota > Metazoa > Arthropoda > Insecta > Diptera > Muscidae > Phaonia > Phaonia tiefii. The sequence continues at coordinate 60,339,259 of OZ008368.1, read as the reverse complement.
AAGGCTAGTTAGCTCAAGAAAAGTAAAGGTAATATTTTATTTTTAAGAAAATGTATTGTTAAGAAAGGAGTTTTCATATGAAAATGAATATTTTGAAGAGAAGGTATTTTTTTGAAGAAAATTATTTTTTTTAGAAAAGGGAAAATTGTTTAGAATTGGTCCTTTTCACAGGAATATCTAAATTTTTAAGAGTAGGTAATTAACTCGAGAAAAGTTATTTTGTTTCATAAAAACGCACTTTTTAAAGAAAAAGTAGTTTTAAAAAAAAAAAAGCAATTTGTTGTAAGAAAATGTACGTTTTTTAAGCAAAGGTATTTCTTTAAGATAAGGTATTTTTTTAAGAAACGGTATTTTGTTTAAGAATATGAATAGGTATTTTTTGCGAAAATTTACTTTTTTTAAGAAAACGCACTTATTTAAAAATTTTTTTTTTTAAACTTCTTCCTCTTTGGCTTTTCTAAATTTACTTTTTATTGGGTTCAAATCTACAATATGCTAAATATTGATTACAGGCTCCACCTAGAAATTTTACCATTAAACAAGAAATTCTCAACATTCGTTATTCTAGACACAAACCAAAGCAAAAGTACCCAACATAATTGATAATACTTAATTAATAATTTAAGTAATTGTTTTTTATTTAGCCACCATAACGCAACGTGCGATAAGGGACTTTGTTTCAAAAATATGGAAAATTGTTTTGAATTTTCATTGCTTTTGAGTCTGGTCTGTGGCAGAAATTCTGGATTTGGAGTATTTTCTGTGCACTACTTTATGAATTTGATAAAGAGTGAGACGTAGTACCGACCAAAGCCAAACACCGGTACATATGTGTAATACCCAGAATAGCAGCTATCACACAATGACATTTAAATATACCAGAGTTTGCATGTAGTTGTAATCTAAATTCAAATAAAAATTATAACTGCCACATTACTAAAGTGATCCAAGTATGAATATGACCCATTATTTGTACACAACAAAAAAGTTTTCCTAGGAAAAATCAGATTTGGAATTTTTAGTTTGCATTAGGATTTAAGCAATAGACATCCGCTTGCACACACATTCGTAAAATCGGTTAGAAAATACAATTCTAAAATTTTGAATTGACATTCGCCCGGGAAGTTCAATCGCATTGTTGTGGAACTGGATGTCAATTACTTAAAACCTAGTACAAAATAAAAATTCCGAAATCTGATTTTCATAGGAAAAAAATGGTTTCCCATTACATCACATAAAAGGATTGGGGAGACCTTCTCACAACCAGTGAACTGTGCGCTTTCTAGTTTTACAGTTGCTGACTGGGATCTACAGTTTTATACCGATTCCGAACGGTGTTTTGAGAAGCTTATTCATGGCTAATTACCCCATACTGTCGCCGTCACTAAGCACGGCGAAGGAAATCTAAGGTGGTCCGAGTAGGAATCAAACCCATGTTCTCATGCACAACATCTGCGCAGACTACATAGGAGTATGTTACTCCTTCACAGTTTTTAGCTGATTCCAGATTTTTAAATGGGATTAGAAAGAAAAAGACAAGAGATTTGATTTTCTGAGTATTTTTTTATTTACGGTCTTCCATTCACCAAGACTAGGCCCCTGGGCAGGGGTAGTTTTGGGGGTTAACCAACCCCCCCCCCCCACCCGCAGATATATTTTTTGAACTTATAATTTTGTTTTAATTTAACTTTCTAAATTGTTATGTGATTTTCTGAAATTAAACGGGTTTATTTTTGAAAAGCCATTCAAACTGGATGTGCATTGTCTGTGCCCCAACAGAAGAAACACGACAATGCTTTTTCTTTGACTGAAGTACGATCTTCTTGGTTGTGCAAAACCTTAAAGATGCATTCGCTAATAGCTTTACATATGTACATACCATACATGGGCACACTGCAGTTTATATTTACTGCATTCAAAATAGCAGTAATCAGTAAAGTTTTACTCAGAATGAAAGTTAGTTTGTATTACCAGTACATTTTTAGTGATTGCTGAAAAGAATTTCAGTAAAAATAAATTACATGTTCACTGGTAATGTATATTAAGTTTCATTATCAGTTAAAAATTACTGAATACTGAAACTTGTTTCAAATTTTTTTACCACCTTGAAAAGTCATATTGGCGGTTAAATATAATTTTTGTATTTATTTTTGGTAAAGGGGTTAAACTACCCCCCGAAATAAATTCCTGCGCAGGCCCTGACCAGGACTATACATTTTCCACTAATTATTATTCATCCGGCTTCTAAGGACAAAGGATTATGCCCTATATCTTGATGAGCTTCAGTGACATCAGTCACCTACTAAACCTGAAACGCATCAGTGGTCGGGTGCTCATCGAAAGCCTTCAAGCCGCCAGGAGAACAAAATCAATGAGTGTTCAAACTCACGAGCAATGTGTTAACACCTTTCTGTTGCACGATCCCTGTTCGATTCCTATGAACACATTAGTAAATGGTTCATTTGAAAATATAAAAAAGAATAGATTTTGTACTGAACGCTCTCTTGCTATTGCACTTTCTTTTTTCTTACATCTGCTTTAAAATTAGATAAAATATTGTTAAAATAAATAAAGCAATATTTAACTAACTGAAATAATTGTTTTCGTTTTGTCATAAACAGAGCGACTACAAAAAGTATTGAATAGTATCATGGTGCAAACAAATGGTAGAAGCACTAGCCCAGTTGATTTGATTTGATTTGAGCTGATTCCTGGAGTGAGTTTTTCTCTTATGACAAAGTTTGTATACCTTTGTTTGTATACAACCACCATTCGCCTACAATTGCAGTTTATGGAATATTTGCTTTGTAAAAATCCCATAGAAATGTTTTAATTTTCATACTTAAACACTTTCAAATTATCAACTAAAACACTCGTATTTTGTAAATGACACTTTTTCCAATTTTGTATACATTTTCACTATTTTTCAATCAGCTGAGTTGCCACAATACAGGCACTGAGCAAAAAAACAAAATACCTGTTGTTTTTGGCTTGTTGTCGTTACTGCATATACCATTATATTCCTACCATGAATAGTATAGAGAACTTATTGCACTCTTTTTCCTCTCTCATGTAGATAGTCTGAGGAAAAGAGCATAAACGAGTCTTCGTCTCATTTTAGAATATTTGAATATAAATGCACAATTTCGACAATGTTATTATATAAAAACAATACAAAAAGCATAAATGTTTCAAAACGCATCACTGTTGCTATACTATACTATAATATTCAATACATTTTGGCTACGACGACCTGTTTGTTTGTAGGCTGCCGCTACAACAATACGATCATACTTGTTTTCAGGCAGAGACTAATTTTGTATAACAGCCACGTATGTGATGCTAACGCTGTGTGTTGTTTGCATATGCTAACTTTGATAGATTGCCCTAGCCGTGTCTATAGATGTTAATACATCAAAAAAAAAAAAATTATCAAATAATCTAATCTAATCTAACAATATTTGACGCACATATCGCAAACTGTATACGTATAAAATTTTCGATTCTTATTCTTTACAAAATCACTTAAACAAAAGATCGGCCGAAAATCAACTGAGTTGCGCGTTCATAATTACTCAAACCCACCCGAAAACGAAGGTATTTGGCATAACTCCAAATATTGATGGTGTTCATACCAAAGACGATCTAGAACTAGACGACCAGAAGATGTGCGTAATTTTGCTACCCTGGTAAAAGAGAAGCGAAAAGTGCTGGAAATTCACTCAAAGGCATTTCTCTCACCCGTCATATCTTCATTATTTCATACTTTTGGCATAGTTTTTGTAATCTTACTTCAACATGATTGGAATTTGTATAGTTAGATACAGTAACACTATCAAAAGCTGCTCGTGTATTGAAATATACAATTAAGAGATTAAGGGAGAGAACATAGAATGGCTAGGGGTTCACTCGCTGTGTTTGTTGGCATTTGAGTGAAGAGAAAGACTTGTACATCGTTTTTGTTCATACTACTAATTTGTTTTGCGATTTAACAAAAATAAAATGGCATTTTATGCATAACAAACTTTCCTGGAAAAAGAAATCAAATTAATAACGAAAATTACAAAAATTCGAAAAATTGAAAATAAACTAATAAACCAATTCCACTTTTCTAATTCTAAGAACTAAAATTAGCTAGAAAATTAATTCAGATGAAAGAATTAGCGATACTTCTGATCGTAATTTTTGAACTATATTGCTTCTGGATAGTTGTTTTATTCTATTCCCATTTTGTAATTCATAGAAATTTCAAGCGAAAAATTAAATTTCAGTAGTCTTTTCATGTCTTTAGTTGGAAATATTACCAATGCTGTATATTATATTAATATCGTTATGGTTGTTCATTAATATTTGTTCAATACATTCACCAAAATTGTATACACTCATATTATATCAATTAAATATTGTTTAATTAACCGTCACCCAAAACTCTGAAGACAAACAAAAATATATTAATTGTAATTTGCCCCCAAAAGTATGCAAAATGTGTTCAAACTATTTTTACTGCCTATTATAACTGCCTAAGGACAGTTGGACATCATTTTGTTTTTATTTTAATTATAAAATAAAGCATTTAATTAAGCAAAACAAAACAATTTATTGTGACAATGTAATAGTTCTAAACATATACATAGAAAGTGAAGTTCAATTAAATAAACAAAACAAAAAATTGCTTTCAATTTCAAGGAAAACGAAAACTAGAGAAAATATTTATTTGAAACACTATTATATTTGTTATGGAAATTTAACAAAACAATTTGTTAAACCTCGCCAGGAGGTATAACTTTGTTATATGAAGTAAATAATGTACCCCCAATGTACCCCCAATTTATTTTACTGCTGACGTATATAATTTTGCATCTGGTTGTTATATTTGTTTGCAAGGCGTTGACTTTTTTCAGGACTAATACGAAATTCGATTTACATTTTAAAAGATAAAGATCAGTTAAAAAACTCGATGCAAAAACCGCTCGTAGAAGAAAAATCGAATGGAGCTTGTCGGCGGCACCAAAATATTCATTGTTTTCACTTGTTTTATTATAGTAGAAAACAAATTAGTTGGGCCAACAAATGTTATAACCTGTCTGAAAAGATTAATCACACACCCACCGCAAAATTCGGTTGAGTCAGCCAAATTAGCCGAAACCCAATTTAGATGTGGCCAGAATTACACTGGAGATCATCACGTCCGAACCAGAGGTTGTCTTAACCTAATTAAAGGTTGTCACAGCCAAATTATTAATTGTCACAACTGCATTTTGAATCTTTTGTTTATTAACTAAGAATGCATTTAGTGAGAATTGCTTAACGTTTTATTGATATCGTAATGTGTATTTCGGAATTCTCATAAATAATAACAAAGCGTGGAATTAGTGGACTATATATGTGGAAATCTGTAGGTAAGAAAACTAATTGTTCATGCCACTTCCGACTGCTTTTGAAGTCCCGGCCATCACGGTTCAGCGCACCAGTTGCGACGTGTTGTGTTTTACGATTTATATCCTAGACCATTCTGTAAACTTCAACACGATGAGAGCATATCTGAAACGACCGACCTCGGTAACCTTCAGAACTTTTGACATCTGTTTGTACTGAACGCTGATAAATGGAGAGTTTTTTGCAAAATAAGGCTTTTTAACGCAAAATCCATAATTTAAATTCTTTTGCTTAAATTTTTCAAAAATCACAAGAAATATGTTGATATGACGCCGACAAGAACAATTGTAAATTTTATATCTTTAATAGTATAACATTTGTTTTTGGAATTTTAAATATATATCTCCGCAAGAATGCACTTTTTCATTTTAAAATAAAAACACGAATTTTTTGAGAGAGTTGTAATTTCTTTCACTGGATTCTAAAGAAGACATATTCCGATGAAGTATGGAATAAATTATCCATCAAACGGCCCACACGGCTCTCATGACGGCTCTCATGACTCTTTTCATGAAATTTTCCATGAATTTTTCACAGAGATGTCCCTATATATCTCGATGACGCGTTGGATCTCGTATTTGAGCTCCTGGGTTATAAGCATAAACCAGAGATTTCACAAAACCCCAAAGAAAAAACTCGGACGGAATAAGCTGTCGATTCTGGTGCGAAGAAGATCCTCAAGGTTTTCATGAAGAACCATTGCATTCACCTCAAATAGCGGTTTGGTGTGGTTTTTGGTCTGGTGGAATCTTCGGTCCGTACTTCTTTCGAAATGAAGCTGGTAACACAATTACTGCCAATGGAGAGTGGTATAGATCCAAACAACTTTTTATGGCCGAAATTGGAAGAAGTTGATCTTGACAACATCTGTCTCCAATAAGACGGAGCTACATGCACTTGCAGCAACGAATTATTGCGCGAAAAGTTTGGAGATTCGATTATTTCAAGAAATTGTGACATTGAATGGCCTCCAAGAAGTTCCTAGTTCTTTTAGGGTTATTTGAAATCATTGGTCTTTAGCAATAAACCAGACTCTCTTCAAGCTTTACAAGTCAATATTGAACGTGATATTCATGACATACGACTAGATTTAGTGGAAAAAGTGCTCAAAATTTAGGTTCTTCGAATTTGTTCCTGCAAAAGAAAACGTGGAGGCCATTTGGGAGCCGTTTTATTCAGAACTTAATTTAATCGGTTGTGCTTCACACTAAAACATATGGTAGGGCATCGAAACGATCGTCCAGGGAATGTGAGTTCGAATCCCACCCGTGGCATTTACATTTTTTTCACTAACCGGAGAAACATGATCTCTTACGGAAATTACAACTTAAGGAAATTACAACTTTAAACATAACGAGGATCTAAGACAACTAAATTAAAAAATTTTGAATTTCCTTAACAATTAGTGTGTTTTTTTTGATGTGTTAACATCTATGTTTTTAACTAGGGTAATCTACCAAAGTGAACACATGCAAGCAACACACAGCGTTAATTTCGCAGACGTGGTTGTTGCACAAAAATAGTCTCTGCCTGAAAATAAGTATGATGGCGTTGATGTAGCGGCAGCGAAACAAGCAGGTCGTCGTCGCCAATGTGTATTAATTAGTAAAGAGAAATCATTGAACGAATGGTATGACTCAAAAACACTGGCGACATCTGGCGAATCATTCAAAACATATTACTCTCTTTTTATCATAATTTGGTCCACTCATAATTTTGATGTGAAACATTGATGCCTTTCGAAACATTTGAGCTTTTTGTATTGTTTTATGTAATAAGATTGTCGAAATGGTGCATTTGTATGGAAATATATAAAGGAAATAAAACTCGTTAATGCTCTTTTACTACATGAGAGCGGAAAAGAGTGCAATAAAATCTCTATACTATTCAATACTTTTTGTTGTCGCTCTGTTTATGAGAAAACAAAAACCATTATTTCAGTGAGCTAAATATTGCTTTATTTATTTTATCAATATTACATGTAATGTTAAAGTAGATGTGAGAAAAAGAAACTGCAAGAGCGAAAGAGCCTTCATCACAAAAACTATTCTTTTTTTCCAATGTAACATTTACTAATGTGCTCATAGAAACCGAACAGGTACGGTGTATCAAAAAGGTGTTAACACATCGTCCGTGAGTTCGAACACTCATTGATTTTTTTTAAAAGAAATCATATCACTTAAATTAGAAAACCCTTTACAAAACTAAATTCTGAAAATTTTGAGTAACGACTCTCTTGTATTTAGGGTTGTATGGGTTTTAGTTTTATTGCGATAGTTTATACAATCAACCGAGTTAATAGGGCATTTATGCTTATTAAGATCAAACGAGGAATATCTAAATACCTTTGGGTCTAAATTAATTAGTTTATTTAAAAATAGTCCTTAATCAAACGCACACATACATATAACTTAAAAGTGGAAAACCAACAAATTAGTTAACTCGCCCCTCAACGGCAATGATTATTAATAGTTTAATATCTTAAACATATAAATTTTTTAAAGAACAAAGCTTCGCAGCCAAATGAAAAACTTATGACTAACAAACAGATAAACATAAATATCCTAACTACGGCTGCTTAAGAAAAAGTTAAAAAATTATCCATGCGGTCTTAAGAAGCTATAATACAAAACAAATCTAAATAAGACTAATTGCTGCATATCTTTAGGCAGAAAGAAGTTTTCTATTAATAACGAAATGAGAAAAATCACAGCCTATTATAAGGGTGTAAAGCCTTTGATATCTAAGGCTTCCGTTTTAGGGAATTTTTAATATAAGTCTTAGGTTTGGCTATATACTTAAATTACGTCAATGAAAAATTGGTTATATAAAGGAAAATATAAAGCATACTTTAAGGCTTTTTGTTAACTTGTCACTAATTGTCAAATATCTATTTTTAAGTTTCTTCCATTCTTCTTTGGTGGAATTTCGTGGCAGACTTTGACACCACTTCAATTTCCGGTACACATTAATTAAAAGTCGTCACACTTTTTTCTATTTTCGTGTCATGTTTGTACTCAGACACTTTAGTCGGGTGGGTGCCTCTGAACTTTAGCCAACCTTAATTTTCTACTCATTAAGTTTGGGTTGTTATTGTTGTTTCGTTTTTCTCGTCAATCAACCAACCCTAACATTTCTTGACACAATTTCCTGGATTTTTTTTTTACAATTTTGTTAATTTTAAATATTATATTTTTGTACAGGGACAAAACCATTTTGTTGTGCGTGTTTTTTCTGCTACAGGGAGAAGTAGTGGTGTGAACCCTTTGGAAAGGTCAGAGGGAAGCAACCTGCAATTTAACGATAGAAAACAAGCAAAACAAATAATGATAAAGCATAGGACGAAGACGAAAGAAAGAAGTTAAATTATATCCTTGTACGCCACGTGTTCTTATGTAATTAACACACTTGAGAGCGTTTTAACACTTAAACCAATATTTGCACACACACAAACACAGGCTTAAACGTTATCACTTTCACATACGCATATACAAATTGCCAAACATTTATGGGCAATGAACGAAAAATCGCTATAACGAACCAGAAAACATGAATAGAAACTGTGCAAAATCACTTTGGCAACTGATGCGTCACCTAAGAAAACAAAAATATAACACCAAGGGTCCGCCCACTGTACACGGAATACCCGAATCTGCAATACTTATATGTGATTGTGTATGTGTTTGTGCAGTTTAAGGACCTAACATCCTGCCTCTTGCGTGTGTGTGTGTGTATGTGTGTGTATGAGCGCTGTTGTATCATGAAACCTACACATATGTTAATTTAGGTTTTAGCATAAAATTGGCTCGTTTGTGCAAAGATTTCTTTTTACACATATTCGCACAGCTTTAATGAAAATAGACATGTGAGTGCAGAAAAAAAAGTAGTCAGTAAAGCAAAATTTTATTACGGTTTCAATTATGTTGAAGGTTACGACCATCGTTATGGTTGTATGTGTAGGGGAGTGACTGCTAGCATCTGTAGGGTAATATTAAGATCATATTTCAAGGTCGCTGTAGGAGGCCCCTAAATGTAGGCAGCATGAAATGAAGATTTGTAATTTCGCAAAGTGTGCAAAAGAACGTTTAACAAAAACTGCCTGTAAATGTAGGCAAGTGTTCTTTATAGCTTAAATAATTGTATAATTTAGTTATAGCGAATTAAGGTAAATAGAAATGGTGTTAAATACTAACACGGAATCTAGATTTACAAGTTCAGTACAATTTTTTTGTTATCAGATGAATAATATCTCCTTTTAGGGCATAATAAACTTTAATTATTCTTGTGCAAAATGCGAGCAAATACGTCTTCAATCAGTTTCAAAAGATAAACAGGACGAAATTATAATCAACTATGCCATCAAGCGACCGAGATCGCCATCAGCACCAGGGCTCATACGTTGAAAAACAACTGCCTGTCTAACATATTCTCCCATTCATATTCTGCAGAAACCATGTATATGTTTGGAACACACTTCAAACATTCATATGTTTGCAGGTCCCAAAGACACTTATATTTAAACGTAAACAGTATCATGTTTACTGGCAAACACGTATGTTTTACGTGGAAACATATGCGTTCTTCATCCCAAATATCCTCATACTTACGTGAAAACATTCGCCTGTTTCCCCCAAACATACATATACTTACATGGAAACATATGCGTATTACCTCCCAAATATAACATATTAGAAACATATTTAGAAACGAATTATTCTTTGATTTCAATTTATATGTATTATTTATAATAATTAATTTTATCAATAGAAATCCACGCTTGTAAATAATTAATACAAAAATTAATAGATTTAAAACGGCCCTTTGTATGTTTATTTGCATTGAATGCATTATTTGTTTTTTGGAAATGAGAATCTGCTGCTCTTTTGCTTCTCCTTTCTTTATTGTATCTCACGTTTTTTTTTAGAAGGTTTCAGCTATGCGTTGGTTATCACTATGCGTTGGTACCAAACAAGATATTCCTATACAAATCAAGTTCATGCAAGCCAAGCATGTATTAATTACTTGTGTTTTTTTATTACACTTATTTCACAAATGGTCCGCCGTTTCGATTTTCTCAGTAAAGGCTTGGACAGACAAACGGCTTCTCATTGTTGCCCTTTCCAGTTCCTTTCCTCAAAGTCGTTTCTCACTTTGGCAGCACACATACATATACGCGAAACACAGACACAAAAACGAAAGCAACATCCCAACCATTTAAGCGACCGAGCCTTCATTTATTCTGATTTCACGGATCAAGCGCATTTGATATCCTCTATCCGATGAACCATTGACGACTGAATACATGAAACTAAAACGCAATACCTCAGTCAAAATATGAAACACTTCATCTGCAATTTACACTCATATTCAGGAATGTTTATAACTCACTGTCTGCGAGAATAATTCAAAAATAAAGATCCACACTTACAACTTAGACCCTCTCCTTGTCCCTCTTTTATTCTCAAATACAGCTCGTTGTCACAGCTGTATTTGTATCACAAAGCAAAATATATGATTGGGTCGCAAACACATATTTTATAACATATTAATCATTGTCTCTCAAAATTTTAATAGCAAACACAATGTGTTTGGATATTATATTTGCGACAAGCTCCAAACACACTTTATATTTGCATCCAAACAACAAAAAATACAGATTTTTCAGCGTATAGGAGGTGCTTGAGGAACCAACATTATTTGGTCTACTGACAAATGTTCAGTTGACAAAAGTTGGAATCACACTTTGAAAGACCGGTGCTACGTGATAACGCAGTGGAAGTAGGCATAAGACGAGGTGTATATATTGCGGACGCACAAGACAAATCTGATCGATAGGTCCAAGTTGTTAATGCGGGTTTAGTTCCTATGGGACACTGTTTGATTTGTAGATATGGGGCGAGACTAAATGTAAAGGAAAATAACTACTGTAGGAGCTGTTCTTTGTAGAAGAATATACAGAACATGTTCTTGAAGATCTACTTATTAATGGACTTGGGAGAATTTTATCAGATAGGTGTTGACTTTCAGGCAAATACCAAACATAAATTTGTATAGTAGCCGAAATATTGGCCTGACGATGCTTGATACTTTAACTTTATTTAAATTTAAATAAAGACCGGATGGGTTCTTTCGACCCCAAGTATTCAAACAATCAATGTAAACCATCCGCAATTGCTTCTTAACTGTCCTTAAATACTAACCAAACACTGCACTGCTCAGTACGAAGTTTTAAATCGATTTACCTCAACGTCTGGCTTGTTCTTTCCGATAACAATCGTCAGCTAGTATAACAGCGCCACTTCTGAGCAGAGTTTTTATATTTCAAGAGTATTTTTTAAACAAATATTTCCCCATAATTTAATATTTCATTAATGCTTGGTGGTTTCCAATTATCATCGCGATCAGAGCATAGTTTCAGGATGTTTTAATTAAAAATTTCCCTTCTCTGTTCAATTATCCTGTCTGATTATCCTTAATATATCTGATACGTATATTCCAACTGTGTTTAAAAGGGAGAGCAAAATTGTGTTTCCTCTGCGGCAGGAATCATATATCCTTAAAATGATGATGCTAAACATTAAAAAGACTCCAAACGGAGAAAAAATTTACCCATCCAGATACATATTATCCTTAACTTAACCCAATTTTTTCAACGTTGCATAATGGTTGGGTCTTCTGTGTATGTGTGTCTCTGAGTATTCAGCGCCTTCTAACAACTCTTTTGTAGGAGAATACACCGGCGTAAGTGTAAGTGTGTGTTAAAGTGTATATGCGAGACTAGGTAATGTTACTTTTTGTGCTCGTTACTACAATTTAATTTAAAAGTTTTTACCTCTCCTTTTTTCAACTCTTTACTTTAACGCGTCATAGATACTACCGTCTGCCATCCATTTAAAACACACACAAAAATTATAACTTAGACATCAGTATACCAGGAAGACTGGTATACACTTTCACATACATACTTATGTTGCTACACGGACAGATCCAGACACAAATGCATCCTTGTACCACCACATACTCGTGCGTAGTTGCATACATATATACAAACGCATAGAAAGTCATATATACTCGGTTAGGGGGTAATGTTTTGATATAAAACGTTACCCTATTTCTACGTTGGTTTATACTGACTCCAGGTGGTATGACAAATTCGGTTTGTACCTTTTGGAATATGTACCAGGGTACTGATGCTGGAAGGCAAGAGCCACCGAGCAAAAGCAATTCGAGGCTGGAAAGGTATCATCGTAGATGCTTCATAGTTAAAAATGTATCTTTTGTTTCGGAGGCTTGAATAGGAGAAACATTGATGCTTAAGACTGAGTTTAAAAAGAGTAGAAGTAGTCATAAAGTTTGTAGTTTTAGAAGCTAATCTTATATAATGAAAATGGGGTTTAAAGAATCCCAAATTTGTATTTTATGATGGAGCTTGATCAATAAATCAGTATATATTATAACTCCTTGTTGAGCAGGGGATCATTAATTTGATTTATGGGCCACTTACGTGAAGGTGCGTCACCTCCTCTCTGTGTCTTAACTAGAATTATGAACACATGAACCCCTCAGAAGCATCTGATCTACAATTCTCTGGAATTTAGCAATGATTATTGGAATTTAGCAATGACTAATCGTTAATAGATCAATAAATCAGGATTTATTACCACTCCTTGTTGAGCAGTGGATCATTAATTTGATAAATGGGCTACTTACCCGAAGATGTCTCACTACCTTAACTAGAAGTGTGAACAGAGAAACCGCTCCAGGGCATCTTATCTCCAATTCTGTAGATTTTAGCAATGTCTAGGGGTTTGCTTGAGTTGAAAGGTTTTGATTGCGCAGTCACAATACACTCAATTGCAGAATAGGTCAAATACCCTTCCACATGGAGAGATGTAGTCCAGAGCTTTATCAGGAGACTCTCTATGTGGACCCACGGAATATGGGGTAGGTTTAAATCCCGAGAAAATCAAAATTTTTACCTGGACCCAGAACTTAGAGAGAGATCACAAGGAAGGAGAAGCAAATGAGCTATAGATTCTCATTAGATGAAAATACAAATAAATTTGAAAAGGGCCGTTTTAACTCTATTAATTTTTTGCATTTATTATTTAAAAATGTAGATTTATGTTGACCAAATTAGTTATAAAAAATAATACATATATATTGAAATCGAAGAATAATTTGCTCCTAAATATTATTATATTTGGGAGGAAAGTCACATATTTTTCCACGTAAGTATATGTAGGGTTGGGGGAAATACGGGATTGCTCCACGTAGGTATATGGAAGTTTGGGACGAAGAACGCATATGTTTCCTCGTAAACTTATACATGTTTGTCAGTAAACATGATACTGTTTGCATTTAAATACAAGTAAGTTTGGGACTTGCAAACATATGAATGTTTGAAGTGTGTTCTAAACATATACATGATTTCTGCAGAATATATTTGGGAAAATATGTTACTGAGGCCGTTATTTTTCAGTGATATGTCCAAGAAGTGTGATAGTAATTTTATATGGATGCTAGGGCAAAGGAACATTCTAGGGAACGATTTAGCAATTAACCTATCGAGACTAAGGACTACCTTGTATGTGTCATATGGGTATGGTATATGCAAACTCACACTCTAAGCAGAAGCTCTCAGATATGAGAATCATGATAGTCTGGAAGCAAGAAATTAAAAATCACCAGGCTGGCATTGCCAAGCTACAACCCAAATCGTTCACAAAACTGGATATCTGCTCCTGAGAAGGATATCACTATACTAGTAGCGGCGATCGCTGGCCAGTATTCGGCACGTGTCAGAAGTTATACGAATGAAGAAAAGGTCGAGAGCATCAAATATCCCCTGTACTTCTTGTATGAGTAGGAGACAATATCTAGGATCTTACTTCTTTTAGATGTGTGATAACTGGCTCGTATTTGAAAGGTTGACAGGCGTCATGACTTGGAGTCTGGAAACATGTTTATTCTAGATGTAAAAATAATGAAGAGGAAGCCGAAAACTTCGAATACTTCTGAATGTTAACGTAGAAGAATTTCATACTACAACCTTGCAGGGTCTGATAAATTTTTTTAAGTGAAAACTACGGGGCTTCGTTGGAATAATAGATAACAGTGTGTGTAATTTTTTAAGTCATGGAAATATAACCATATACGGACAACCATAACCATAAAAGGCAAAATAACACCCGTGTCCCCCAGTTTTGCCCAAAGTCATGGACTTTTTTTATGGGCCCCCAAATATTTGGGGCCTTGGTGTCATTTTTGCAAAGAAGTGATCATTTTGTCAGGCTCATATATTGCAAATAGTTCGGAATTTTGATTTACTCTCTGAGGGAAAGTTGTAGCTCTTGTCATAAAGAAATTGTAGACATATAAAATCAAAAAAACTTCATCTTCAAGGTCAAAATAGATTTAAAAAATTCGATTTTTTTTACCTTTTTCCCCCTGTTCAGGTCCATAGGTAGCAATCCGCTTAAAATTGAGGAAACAACCAACTACAGGAATGTACCTAAGATCTCAGTAAACTTCCTAGAAATGATCCTTAACACCCTTTACTTCAACACCGACAGCAGCAGCATAGGTAAAGCAGCTCAATACATGCAACAAGGGACGCAGCGCACAATATAACAATCCTGCCGAGGAAGTTCATCTGTCCAGAAAGTTGTTCACTGAGATCTAAGGTACATTTCGGTAGCTAACTGTTTCCTTGAATTTTGAACTGTTTGCTACCTATGGACCTGAACAGGGGGAAAAACGTAAAAAAATCGAATTTTTTAAAGATTTGTGCGATTTTACCCTGAAGATAAAAGAAGTATTTTTTATTTTATGTGTTCACAATTTTTGTTTTTTATGACAAGAGCTACATTTTTCCCTTCGAGAGTAAATCCAAATTCCAAACTGTTTGCAAGATATGAGCCTGATAAAATGATAAATTTTTTGGTAAAATGACACCGAGGCCTCAAATCTTTGGAGTGCATGACTTTGGGCAAAACTGGAAGACATGAGACGTTTTTTGTGTTGTCTTTTATCACGTAGTGGTTATATTTTACATGGTTATATTTTTTCGTGTTGCACTGTGTAATTCTAAACTACACTACATTCACTGCTATGACTAATTTTGAAATCCGTGACAGTTTCATCATCAGATGTCTCCTTACTGTGGCTGAATTGGTACCATTCGTATGTATATCAACTTTATATGCAATTTGCATATGCGAATTTGTATCGATGGAAATCCCCTCAGAACCAAATCAACCTGAAAGTCAATTATTCCTACAACAAGAGCATAAGGCTTTTTCCCATATGTTCGTTTTTCCTCTTGCATTCTTGCAGGGTTGCTGTTGTTTTGAGGTTAGTTTATTTATAACATTTCTGTGTTAGATGGCTTTTCGAACGACCGGGATAGTGTCATTTATGTTTGAAATTTTCTTAATGGCATTCTTTTCATTAGTTTTGAATGTTAATATATGAGAAGTTCATACTACATTGTTTTTAGGTTTGCTACATTTTTCTAACTGAAAAAAGTAATGTAAAATACAACATTTATTATTTTACATCTATGGTATTTATTAGGCATTTTGTAAATTAATTTCATCCATTTTTTTATGGAGAATAAATTGGTTGACCAGGAACTAATATACATATCTTCTTCTCCCATATTCGGGATGGGGCATCATATGGCTTGAACACTCCTTACGCACAGCAGATCAATTTAGAAGTTTAACAATGGTTATGATCCCGTATTATCTCAACGGTCCTTATTATGCTAAGTTTGGTTATAAAGACAGCTTACTTAACTTCCAGGCCTTATGGATGCTTAACTTCCTGCTTAACTTCCCGGCCTTATGGATGAAATGTTAAGTGGTGTTGTCTAACCTTTGGGACCTAATCCTTTGCTGACCAGACATTTTCGGCCAAATCGATGTAGTTTTTTGAAGTAAAACTTCTATACGGAGGGGTAAACATTTTTTAATGCAACGGAACCGGAAGTTTGTAATGTAGCGGAAGCTGTTACGAAGTTCCCCAAAAGTATGCAACGTAAATCATGACAAGGGAGGTGAAGAGTAGAGTTTGACGATTAAAACAAAAAAAGAGAGTGTGCTTTAAGACCACACAACTGAAGTAAAACTTATTTAGCTCCATCTACATGTTTATATATATGTTTATATATGTCTATATGTATAATGTATACAGACATATAATAATTTTCTACAAATGTTTAAATTTAAATTCCGTTTCCATTGATAAATAAACATATTTGAGTTGAATTTTTATTTATTATTTGTTTTATTATTTTTAATCATTATTTATATTATTTTCATTATCGGATACATGAGTAGTTACTGTGGTTGATTGTAAGACTGAGACAATAGGCTTATGGTATGAAAAATATGATACATATGTTTTCGAATGAAAATTAGAAAGAAATCTAGAGAAAACTGCATCGATTGTTGTTCCATGTCGTGTGGTAGGCTCATTTCGGTTAATATTGATTTCAAGTTCTAATTTATCTCGAAGAAAGTTTATGAAGAGTTGTCCATCTTCGGATGCGAAATTAACATTGAAATCTCCTGCTAAAATGAGTGGCAACGTATGATAATTTTCTCCTAATTCTTCAGAGCCTACTCGACCGTAAATCATAAGTCTTTTATATATAAACTTTATAATGTTATTGACTGTGTTATTGGGCGAAATGTAAACAACTACCATTATGATGTTTGTTCCATCGTCCAAATCACAGTGAGCAGCACATATATCACCAATTGATGACTGGCCAATATCGAGTTCAGTAATATGTCTTAATAAAATGTCCATGTTCGAAGTTACAATGTTTGAAGTATCATTTGATTTCTGATAAATTGCCACTCCTGCTGATCTAACATTTTTACGTTTAAATTTTGCAATACAATCAAAATTCGGGATGTCAACATTATCATCGTCATTTGACCAAGTTTCTGATAGAAACAAAATATTGCTTGAACCAATTACGGGATCGCTCAAGTCCGCCACGTGTTTTCTGAGACTTTGGCAATTGAAAGTAACCATGGACAACTTTTTCCTGTCATGCATGAAATCAAGAATCGTTCTTCCTAATGTTGACAATGTATTCAACGATAATCGGCGAAATTCATCTTGTAAAGATATGACCGATGTATCATTTTTTCGACCATGATAAAATCTATTATCATTATCTTTTGGCACTATGTACAATCCTTCAATGCTGGTTACTCTTGATAGAGCAACATATAGTAGTGGCAGAGAATGAGTCCTTTGGTATTCATAAACCACTTCATTGAAGGTTCCACCTTGAGATTTGTGAATTGTCATGGCACATCCTGATACTAAAGGAAAATGATTTCGTTTTGCAATAATTGTTTTATTATTATTCATGGCAATGGCAGATGTTCTGCGTTCTATTGGGACGGCATGCTATAATTTTCATTCGAAAACATATGTATCATATTTTTCATACCATAAGCCTATTGTCTCAGTCTTACAATCAACCACAGTAACTACTCATGTATCCGATAATGAAAATAATATAAATAATGATTAAAAATAATAAAACAAATAATAAATAAAAATTCAACTCAAATATGTTTATTTATCAATGGAAACGGAATTTAAATTTAAACATTTGTAGAAAATTATTATATGTCTGTATACATTATACATATAGACATATACAAACATATATATAAACATGTAGATGGAGCTAAAGAAGTTTTACTTCAGTTGTGTGGTCTTAAAGCACACTCTCTTTTTTTTAATATTTTCGTGATCTATTTTATATACCATTTTCTAGAATGGTTTCGAGCCATGTAAGCTCGTTGATATCCCACCTTTCAAGGTCACTGTCTTCGACAATCATTAGCTCCTGATCCGCGGTGTAAGAATCTGAGTGGAGTAGTACCGAGAAGTTGTATCTGCACATTTTAGGTCCACACTGCTTATCTTGTCACCAGATTCCAAGTGTCATCACCTACTGACATTGTCCTAAGGATATTCTACTGACAATGTCGTTAAGACAAATTTTCCAACTGGGAACATTCTAAGACTGAAATAAAAGCAAAAATTTAATGCTTTTGAGGTATCGCGGTTTGTAAGAATTTACAATTTTTCTCTCCAGGACTTCTCACGTAAATATTTAAAAAAATAACATGTACAATATTTTAATTACCAAGAAGCAAAGACTTTGGAAAACATCGGCACCTTAGTAACAGTTTTTCAGTAATCAATATTGGAGATGAAAACATTATTCAATAACAAATGGTCGCTTAGGAAAGATCCTTACAAAAGATATATTTAAGTGATTTTCATAGCAACATTAATGGAATTGAAAACAAA
This sequence comes from Phaonia tiefii, assembly GCA_963931995.1. Lineage (NCBI taxonomy): Eukaryota > Metazoa > Arthropoda > Insecta > Diptera > Muscidae > Phaonia > Phaonia tiefii. The sequence continues at coordinate 60,320,470 of OZ008368.1, read as the reverse complement.
CAATAATAACCCTAAGGATATTATAGAATTGGTATCACATACCTTGACTAAAAGAAATCGTCGCAATTAGTGACTTCATTATTATACCAAAATATCCCAGATAATGTGTGATTCAATTAGAGGTTTTTTTATTGGTTTAATTTTTCGCACAAATCACATGGGATTGATGTCATACTGTCATCTGGCAATTCATCATAAAAAGACTTAGATCGCCAAACCGTCTCCAAATTTCGCAGCTGTATTACAAAAATCAGCGTTGTGTGAAAAATGGAATCATTGGTCCGAATTTCTGTCAAAATGAGGCGGGAGACAGCAGAACCGGCAATGGCGGGCGCTACTGCAACCTGATATCGGACATATTGTTGTCTCACACTCAAGTCCGTGATGTCGGCGACATTTGATTTCAGCAAAGACGTGCCACAATAAACACAGCTTCCGAAACAATTGCTTTATTGAGAAATCATTGTCGCGTTCCGAACCTGCCAACTGGCCCCCTAGATCTACAGCACAACCCTGGATTTTTTCTTAGGGGTTATGTGCAGTCAAAAGTCTTCGTCGATTAGCCAGTTACAATATAAGACTTGAAAGCCAAAGCTACTGGTGTAATTCGCGAGATACTGGTAGTAAGTCTGGAAATTGAAAAATAAAAATTAACCGTTTCCCATTACATCCCTTGAAGGGATTGGGTAGAGTTTCTCACAACCAATGATCTGTGCGCTTCTAATTTGTCACTCACCTACAGACCTACAGTTTTACACCGGGTGCGGACGGTATTTTGAGAACTACTCGATAGGGTCGCCATCACTAACCGAGGTGGCAGTCATCGAAGATGGCAGTCATCGAAGGTGGCAGTCATCGAAGGTGGCAGTCTTCGAATGGACCACCTACAGCGTTGTCGCGGCCAATATTTGAATGAAAATATCTTTATACAGTAAATGTCAGCAATTTTTCTCCATTTCATAGAGGGCGGATCAATAAGTCCGTGACTTTTTAAATGAAACATAGTTTTTTTTGCAAAAAAAATTTATTTTTCAACATAATCTCCTTTTAGCTCAATACACTTAGTCCAACGTTTCTTCAATTTTTGTATCCCTTGCAAAAGATAGGATTTTTCGACGTCCATGAAATAGGCATTTGTTTGATCAGTAATTTCATGGTTGGAGCTAAATCTCTTTCCACCGATTCATTTCTTTAGGTTTGGAAATAGGAAAAAGTAACTGAAGGCTAAATCCGGAGAATATGGCGGATGAGGTACCAATTCGTAGTCAAATTCATGGAGTTTTCCCATTGAGACTACGCACGTGTGAACTCGTGCATTATCTTGATGAAAAATAACTTTTTTCTTTTCCATGTGGGGTCTTTTTTTGTTAAATCCTCGCAAATCGGTCCAATAAGTTGGCATAATACTGGATTATCCCGCGTGGATGCCAAAAAACTGTTGCCCTCACCTTATTGATCAACAAAGTTACCTTGGCCTTCTTCGGCGCCGGTTCACCCGGAGAAACCCATTGGTTAGACTGCTGACTGGTCTCCGGAGTGTTGTAATGGATTCACGTGTCATGCACAGTTAATAAACGACGCAAAAACTCCTTCGAGTTGCGGTTAAACAACTCCAAAAAATCCTTTGAAATTGTCACACGATTACGTTTATGGTCAGTTGAGAGCAAACGCGGCACCCATCTCGCAGACAGCTTTCTTAAACCTAAACGATTATTTAAATCGAAACCACACTGTCATATGAAATGCCTATGGCATCAACAATCTCATGCACTTTTACTCTTCGATCAGCCAACACCATATCGTGGATTTTTTCAACATTAATGGGTGTATTGACCTCAATTGGCCGTTCAGAATGTTCAGCGTCATTTGTACTTGTGCGACCACAACGAAAGTCAGTAAACCACTTTTTTACCATTGAAATCGATGGTGCAGAGTCCCCGTAGTATTTATCAAGCTTTCTCTTGGTTTGATTGGCGGTTTCGTTTCGCAAAAAATAATATTTAATGAGCACTCGAAATTCACTTTTTTGCATTTTTAAAAAAATGCACGCGGTTGTATATTTTGAACAGCTGTTAAACTCAAAGTAAATGACGGAACTTGCTCAAAATTTGACAGTAGTCTACTAACAGGTTGTACTTGATGGGGGAGCTGTGTTGCATTTCATATAACTTCGAAAGAAGTCCCAAAATCCACGGGCTTAGTGAACCGGTCGTAATAAAGATTTCGACGTCCAATTCTGCTTTAACTGTTTTGTTTAAAATAAAAAATAAAAGTTTTAATGAATCACCCTTTATAACGCTACAATTTCTCGACATCTCTGTAATGCTGCGGAAGAGCTTCTTGTTTTTGTTCTCCTCTTAGGTTTCGAAACATTTTCGTTGCCTTCTATGTGAGCATAATGACTCGCATTACACTTTAATTAAGGACGTTTGTCTGGATGTGTGTGTGTGGGTATGATGATAAAGGATAATATATGTGATTGTACACGGGTGCATGGATGTGTGTGTGTGTGTGTATGTAGGTGTGTAATTATATATATATGTATGCACCTGCATACTTTCCCCGTTTCCTTTTTTGGTCCTTTCTTTTTTTGGTTTGCAAACAGAAAAACGATTTTCCCAACGCTCTGCATTCTCATTTGCGTTGTAAAAAGTCGCGTGCAACTTGTTGGTTAGTTTTACATACCAACTTGTCTTTGTAATTCATTTGCTTTTTCTCTGCGGCTGAGTAGTGCAGCGTTGTGGGACTTGATGCCGTGCAGTAAAAGGTAAAGGTAAATATTTATTTAAGTTGTGTAATCACGGAAGAGTTAAATGTTTAAATGAAAATTTATTTTTTAATTAAATATTAATAATGATAGTGATAAAGAAACTATGCGAGTATATTTGGCTAAAAGTAAGAACATATGTGGTGGAAAAAAATGAGGATTAATGTGTGGTTTTCGCTGTGGGTTTATAATTTTTTGCAGAAATGTGTTAGGTAAATAAATCTATTACTTATTAAAAGGTTCCCATGGAAGTCAACAAAATTTGTGTGACTGAATTCTTTAAAGCCAGTTTAATTTTTTGTGTGTTTATTCTTTTGGACTTCTATAGAAAGTTATATCAGCTAATATGGATCAGGTGTAAAATCATCAACCTCGCAATTTTAAAAGCAAAAACCACTCCAGAAATTAAAAATATTCTTCGGGCCTTAATTTCATTCAGTCGACGATCCTCCCAATGAGAAAAATTATAATTGGCCGCAATAATATCCCAGTTGGAAAATTTGTCTTGAAGACATTGTCCTTATAATTTCTTTGGTACAATGTCAGTTGGTGCTGACAGTTTATATAAAACATTTTCCTGACATGTCACTAGTTTTGCCTAAGGTGACATTAATTGTGCACGGGCTGGCAATATATGTACGATAGTCCTATTGACTTGTCAGCATTAGGTCATGACTTCTTTATAATACCAATGCTGAATATCGATAGAAGATGTTTTTATCTTCTGCCAACGGCGAGTCATGCGTTAGAATTTCAAGTTATTCAGAAAACGTAAATCTGAAAATTGTAAATTTGAGTTGTATGTCAATAATGTTCAGAATCAATTTCAAAAATATTTAAGTATAAATACACGAATATGCATATTTTCAAGGATTATATGTATAAATTACGCAGAAAATTTTGTCTTTTTTATTGTTTGGACGCAAATAGAATGTGTTTGTAGCTTGCCCCAAATATAGTATACTTGTGCTCAAACACATTGTGTTTGCTATTCAATATAACATGTTTGGGACACAATGATTAACAGGTTATAGTATATGCATTTGTGGCCTAAATGAGGATTTGTTTATTGAGATCTGCTGAAAATAAAAACGTGACAGACAATAAAGAAACAAAAAGCAGCAGATCTTCAATTCACGAAACTAATGCTTGCAAACATGTACATGGTTCCTGCTAAATGTTGCTGGGGCCATTATTTTTCGGCGTGTATGTATATTAGCGTGGGGCGAAAAGCGGAAAATTTTTTTTTTTCGAAAATTTTGAAACGCACTACCCACTAAAAGTTGCATATTAATATTAGTAATTTTCCTGTGAAATCTTATCGAATTTGGAAAATGTCTTCTGCCTCCAACCCAGCTCCAAAAATTTGATTTGATTCCACAAACGATACTAATGTTACATACCAGTAAATTCTTATTTAATTGAATATAGTTGAGGTTTTCTAGTATATTTTATTATTTTTACACAAAATAAACTAAAAAATATTTAATTATATCAAAACGCCCAGCAGTTGGCATAACTTCTAGACCACTTGGAAGTGTGATTTGGTCTCAAAACTTGGTAGATCCTGTCGTGACTTTATTGTAGCCCGGATGTAGCCATCTCTTGACTCGGATCCAACGACAGACATGCTAGCCTCTGTCACCAGTTTCACACAACGTTCCACTGATTGAGTGTGACAAGGATATCTCAAAAAATTGAGCACTGGCGTTTGCTCTTGCCCAATAAGCAGCTGCAACTCTTCGTCTGATTTGTCTGTTACAATAGGAGGCTCAGTTATTTTTGTAGTGTGCCAGTTAATCATGTCAATGTAGTCCGTGGCATTGAAGTTCAACAGTGGAATTTTGAATTCTCTAGTAGCATTCATCGATTGGCTTGGATTGGCTCTAGATTTAAGGATACGCCTCAGTCCTAGCTCTCGTACTTGGCGTCTATCATCAGTTACCATACTCAACAAAATATTCTCTGGATGAGCAAAATAAGCATTCCTTTGAATTACGGGGTCCACTATTTTCTTCAAATCTTTACTCAAGTATCTGGTCAAATTAATACTCATCCAGGTATGACGAGCCCCGTCTTTACAAGATGGATGGGTCTTTATTTGAAACCATAAAGGAGCGTAAACTTTTAGTATAAACACTACTAAAATTTTCAAATTGTTTGACGGCGCTTTTGTTCCAATGTAAACTCTGAGAATGCGATTGGCCGTCGTTAGCCATCTTGCATGAGACAACTTGCCGGGTTCTCTTTTAGAAAAACCAACAGAACAATAGCCACTTGAAATAGCATGACACATGTCCCAGAGGTACTTCTGATCTGTACTAATATCTGTGGTGTCCTTGTCAATTGCTGGTAATTCGCACTCAATGCTCTCAAACTCCACTAAAGGCAACTGCAGACAATTTTCTAGCGATTTGCCGATGCATCCAGAAAAGTTTCGTGGTCCAGTCGTGCCGCCATCAAGGTATTGAAAAAGGTGACGTAAAGTAAGTTCATTCCCATGCAGTTGGCAGATAAACCACTGAAGAGGACGTTTCAGTTCTAGTTCTAGGAGTCTTATAACACCGCCTTTGATACCAGTGTTCACATTGGTACCGTCACAACCAATACAAATAAGATGCTCAAGACTCACATCATTTGTTCTGAAAAAGTTTAGAATGGCCTCCTTAATATTTTCTGCGGAACCGGAAGACGGTGTAACATGACCTAAATATTGTGATCCTGGTTCTTCTATCAATGAAAGATGTTCTTCAATTATAATACGACGATGGTGCTTGCCTTCATTTACTTCCATTCCGAGCGTCTTGTCTTTTCTACCGTCAAAAAATAGCGCACAAATTAGCCTCGACTTGTCTGTTTTTCTCAATTCATTACGAACTTTTAATCTCTCCCTTTGTATTTTACGTTTATCAATTACTTTTGATGTGTCTTCTTTGGTAATAGCACCAATATCTTGTAAAACAGCAGAGGCAATGGCAGCAGCTGCTCTATTGGAAACTCCAAATCTGTCACACGTTTTGGCCAACGTAGGTAATTTGACTCTCATTTGAGGTTGATGTAGTTTAGATGTAGACTCTTTGGTTGAAGTTCCGGGCTGATTGAAGGATTCACCAATATCAAGCCGCTTCCGTTTTTGTGTTGGCTCAGATACATTTATTTGATCCGTGATTTGATCCGATTCATTGTCGTTGTCCGATGATGATTCCTGATTAAAGTTGGATTCATCCGGTGACATTTCCTTGCTTTTTGAAAACAGTCCTGATCCTCCAGCCTCACAACGTGCCGTAACCGTAGTATTATCCTTACGCTTCCTTTCCTCTCGTACAGCTAATTTTTTGGTCGTCACAAAGTCAACGTTGCCAATAAACATTTTTCTATGACTTCTTTGATCTGTGAGAAAAGTTCGTTCAGTTATGGGTACTTTTCGTATTTTCTCACACTTGCACGAAGTAAATTCGCATTTGCAAGCGGCAATATCAAATAACTGAATTTTAGCATTTTCTCGAAAGTTTCTTAAATTTTTCTTGTATGTGTCACTATTTAACTTGGCTTTAGGTTGCTTCATTAAATTCATATAATTACTATGATATTTTTTAATTAGTAACTTGATACGAGGGTCAGAAAGTGTTGGTATTGAAGCTCTTTGCCATATTTCCTTCAATTTTAAAGTGAAAGCGTTCGATATTTCGAAAACAGTCGGTTCCTTTTTTGAGTCATGTTTGAGTTCATGCCTCAACCACAAATAACACTTAAGAACATCTTCGTGAGTCGGTAATAAATTACCACTGAAGTCTTTTGGCACACCAATAATTGCATCAATTATTTGACGTTGTGGCCGTCGGTGGTGCAATGGGTAGTGTGCGCGCCTCTTGTACATGATATCCCGGGTTCGATCCCTGCTCTGACCACCTTAAAAAAAAAAAAAAAAAAAAATTCTTTCGGCGGCGGTCACCTCGCATAGTGACGGCGACACTATCGAGTATTTAGCCATGAAAAAGCTTCTCAAAATACCGTTCGGAATCGGTGTAAAAACTGTAGGTCCCAATCAGTGAGTGAAAAATTAGAAAGCGCACAGCTCACTGGTTGTGAGAAACTCTCCCCAATCCCTTCAAGGGATGTAATGGGAAACGGTTTTTTTTTTTTTTTATTTGACGTCTAGTAGTAGTAGTATGTGACGACATAGTTTTCATCTGCGAAATATGGAAATAAATTCGCAGATTACTAATATATACTATAATATTAAGATAAAAATTTACCTAGTGTTGAGAATCACTGAACAACGTTACTATTCTTAACAAAACTCACAATTTAAACTTCAAACTCACTGTGTGAACTATCATTGCACCACACAAACTATTACAGTCAGAACGCAAGAATAACGGAAGAATGAATCACGGAATTTTCCTACGAATAACAAACCTATAGGTGTCCACCAGAGACTGACAGAGACTGAATAAACAGAGAGAGACTGAATAAACAAAAACGTTAAAAAGTAAGAGAGTAAAAAAATTTAATGTTCACCTCTCTATGTTGGAGTTGCCAGATATCGATATTTGAATCTAATGCTATAATTTAGAACGCTAAATATTTGGAACGGAATAATGTATAATTCAAGGTCAAGTTGGAGGCAGAAAATGATGTTCTAAAAATCTGAAAAAATTTGTAGTTAACCACCACCTGCAAAGACAAGTTTCGGCGGGTAGTGCAATTTGAATTTTCGAATTTCATTTTTTCGCCCCACCCTAATGTATATAAATGCAAGTGCCCGTTTCTTATAATAATATCAATCTATATTTTATCTTTTTTTAAATCATAGGTCATTCATCTCAAATTACAATAACCGACCCATTGGTGAAAAGTGACTTGTACTTGCAGTACGGTGATTGCCACTATTGTCAATAAGATTTTCAGGGGGTGTCATCAAGTTTTTTGTGTGGGAGCGTATCGGCAAATCAGCAGAGACTCTGACATGTCACTTCTTAGTCACTGATGATGTCTTTAGTATATTTCCAATTGGGAACTACTACGAGGTGGTTTATGTGGAAGTTTTACTTAAAGTATTGCCAAATGATTTGGGGTATTCGCTTCCAACGATTTAGTTTTGAAAGCATTTCTGAAATAGAAATATTCACGGAATAGCAACCACTTACATTTCAAAATATTTTAAATTGTCGTACGACGATTTTTAAATTTTTTTCGGGTGTGACTCTGTGAGATATATTTAGGCGAAAATTAGGTGCGGAGGAATTTGATATATTAATGGTATAGCACCCATTTAGGGCCATCTTGACGCTTTTGTTCGAGGTATCCTACTCTGACCCAGAATCTCAATATGAAGTCTTTGAATTAGCAAGGCCTTAGTGGAATTAAACAGACTTCAGCTATAAGATGATTGCCTTTAGAATGTGGCAACCGGTGGTACAACGGATAGTTTGCGCGGCTATTGTGCGAGAGAACGTGGGTTCGAACCCTGCCCTGACCAACTTACACTTCTTTCGACGACGGCCGCCTTGAAAATATTTATTTATTGTTAGAATGGTCATCTGTGTCATATAAAATTTCACTTATTCCAAAACATGACTTTTTTCAAAATTTGATTTTGAATCTTTAAAGGTAATGGAACTTTTGGTAATGTTCTACATTTAATAATTTGATTGGGGTAAATAAATCCCAGTTTTTTTCAATCATTATCCGGTTCAGAATCATTATTTTCCATAATAAATAATTGATTATTTCTTTGAATGGTTGGGAATATAACTATTTCTATGCCCAGCAAGGCATCTCATCAGCTCCCTTCTCCACAAGTATTCAGGTCTATCACCACACATTATAGGGATAAGCAATTCACAACAATTCTCTACTGAAATCATCAATATTCACAAGTTCTTCTCTGTGTAGGCTATTACTGATGTTGTTGTTTCAAAATAGAATCAGCGATTGCCATGAGTGTGGCGTTACCGTTTTCTTATTTTTTCCGATGTTCTTGGAACGAAGTTCCTTATGGCACGTTGCGGGATGGGGATTAAATTAAACAACTTCTGTTCTAACACTATTATGCTACATCCCACTATTATCAATTATATTGTTTACTTTTGCTTTGGTTTGTATCTAGACTAACTAGCTATATGTTGCGAAATTTCTTGTTTAAATGAAAGTTTTCTAGGTGGAGCCTGTAACCAATATTTAGTATATATTGTAGTTTTGAACCCAATAAATAGTAAATTTACTAAATTCCGAGAATGTTTAAGAAATGAGAATTATTTTAGAATTGGACCTTTTTTCAAGAATAGGTACATTTTTAAGAGTAAACAATTTTTTATCTCAAATTTTACTTTGTTTCTCAAAAAAGGTAATCCTTAAAGAAAATGTATTTTTTTAAGGAAAGGCGATTTGTTGTAGGAAAATTTACTTTTTTAACAAAAGGTACTTAGTGAAAAAATTTTTTTTTTTAAAAAGGTACTTTTTGTAAGAAAATGTACTTTATTAAGCAAAGGTACTTCTTCTTTTTTTTAAGAAAACGTACTTTGTTTAAAAATATGAATAGGTATTTTTATTTTGAGAAAGTTTACTTTTTTTAAGAAAAGGCACTTATTTAAGAACATTTTCTTTTTTTAAACTTTTTTCAGTTTGGTTTTTCTAAATCTACTTTTTATTGGGTTCAAAAGTACAATATATACTAAATTTTCGTTACAGGCTCCACCTAGAAAACTTCCCATTAAACAAGAAATTTCCCAACATATGTTAGTCTAGACACAATCCAAAGCAAAATTTGATAGTACTGGGTTGTAGCATAATAGTGTTAAAAAAAGTTGTTTATTTTTTTTTTCATTTAGCCTCCACCCGCAACGTGCGATTAGGAACTTCGTTCCAATAAAACGCAATGATTTGCAAGCGCTGTTGACCTTAAGACCATTTATGATGGAATGGCAAGCAAAATTTATCATTTTCGACTTTGCCACATGCCAATATTCAGGCATAAACTGTCAAAAAATGTACACAGAAGGAACAAATAGCAGAAAATCACTCGATAGTATGTAAAACACTCCAATACAAAAAGAAACCTAAAATGTATCAAAGCAATGTGGTTAAACAGCTATTTCTTTAATTTGTAAAGAAAAAGTTATTCTAAATTTTCCAATAAATCTAATCTTCAAAAATAAAATACGAAACTAGTTTATTGTTTAAAGCCTTTAATTTAATTTAATTTATTGTTTGGCCAATATAAAATTTGTATTCGAATTGTACATAAACATTCATAGGTCTGTATTGTTAATTGCCTTAAAAACTTATATCGAATTACAATAATTAGTTATTTTGTGCATCACTATTTTTCCCCCAGCATATCACGAAATTATTCATTTTGGAATAAAGTCGTAGCTGGCACTGATCATAAAATCCAAATTATAAATTATGTACCCCAGATTGAGGTTAGAAAGACTTAGCTAAAGGGTCCGCTGGACTTTCAACCAAAACTTAAAACTAATTTGAAATTTGTTTTCATTACTTCAATTCTGACGCCTCGTTCTTACGGGAATTCATCAATTTCATCATCATCATCATTATATTAAGAAAGTAAATAGTAACAGCTGGATGATAAAAATATTTTAATTTGCCTAAAAAATTACTTATTTTAAAAAGGCAAAAGTTGAAACTACCCAGACGTACATGGCGATAAAGTTAATGCTCTTGACACAATGTGTTTTGATTAATCCATGATTGAATACGTTTTATTCTTGATTCAAAAGAAGTTAACTGCAATCACAAAGAATAAACCCCTCATCACTAGTCACCTCTTGAACCAAACTTTCATAGCTTATACTGTCCTTCAAGCCGGCACATGCATTGCATACCCTCAAGGACTGAGTTTATGTGTCATCATATTTAGACCATCCATTTTCCCATTCAACCACTTTGCTACATAATCTGTCTTAACGTCTTTTTATGACTTTCGGCCATTATGAATATGTGCGAAGTATATGAGTGTGCAGAATAATATTTGTCATATTTCACAATAGAACTTGGAGATTTTTATATGAAATTCATGCATTGAATTCATATTTCTAAAGAACAAGACTGTTTCAATTTGTCTTTTTTCACTTGGATGATGAATTTTGACATTGATTTTTATTGTATTTCTGTGATGATTTCGTTTATTTATGCGGCATCAAAAAGTCTCGCCAATCTGGAAGGTTATTAATTTCTTCTTTTTGGTAGTTGGTGCACGTGTTTAATATATATATTTTTTTTATTTTGGTTGCCATTTTCCTTCATAAGGAAGAGGTAAGAAAAGGTATGACCCTGTGAAATTGTAATATATCTTAGCTAATTTTCAAGAGAATGTATGAAATTTATAAAGGATACTCCAACCAAAACGCACGATGTTAATTGTAAATAAAATAAAAAGTTATCAGAGAATTATCTTAGTACTTTTTATTATGATAGAAGGATCTAAGACAATTATGTGTGAAAGAAAATATCGGCAAAATGCTCGCCACGGCTTCGATGGTCCATTACATTATTGAGGTTCAATGTCGTTAATATACCGAATTATCTCATTCTTCAGTTCTTTAATTATTCTTGGCTTATTGGCGTACACTTTTTCTTTTAAATATCCCCAAAGAAAGAAGTCCAACGGTGTCAAATCACATGTACATGGCGGCAATTAACATCGTCACGACGTGAGATAACACGGCCATTGAAATTCTCGCGCAAAAGAGGCGTAATTTCGTTGGCTGTGTGGCAAATGGGACCATCCTGTTGGAACCACATACCGTCCAGTTCCATATCTTTAATAGTTATTATTTTCTTTTTGGATTTTAAAGGAGACATATTCCGATTAAGTATCCTTCAAATGGCCCTCACGGCACTGATGACATGACTTTTTCGCAGATCTCTCCGATGACGCGTTGAATCTCGAATTTGATCACAGGAATTGTTTCTGGTTTATTCGCCTAAAACCGAGATTTCACAAAACCCCTAACAAAGAAATCGCAAGGCGTTAAATCGCATGATCTTGATGGCCAAATAACATCAGAATTTCTTGAAATAGTTTGTTGCGGAACTCGTTGGAGCAATAAATCGATTGTTTCATTCGCGGAGTGTCAGGTGGCGTCGTCTTGTTTAAGATTAAGCTTAAGCTCCAGATCCACGCCATCCAGTTGAGGCCACAATAACTCCGTTACCATGTTCCTGTGATGAATTCCGTTCACACTCACAGCAATTTCGGCATCTTTTCTGTTGTGCCAACATAATACATTAGCGATTCGGTCGCAGCAACGTAATTTTTCATCAATACAGTGGTGTCAACCAAACTAACGCCAAATTCAATTTTTGTAACCAACTTAAAACCAAATCCGGTTACTGCAATTGTCTTGAAACCAAATTCGATGATTGTTGAAATGGAGTTGGTACCAAATGTGGCTTTTGCTTCATAATTAATTCGAAATTTGGTTGTATCAGTCGAAATAATAGAAAATTTAGTCTGCTGCGGATTTTTGTCAGGCGGCTGGATTGGGCTTTACTTCGTTGAAGATGAGGCCGAAATTGTAGTGACTGTGAACGACGTTCATTACAGCAACATGGTAAGGGAGTTCTTGTGACCTGAACTGGACGGCATAGATCTGGACGACATGTGGTTTCAGCAAGACGATTCATTCGATTTTTCTTTGGGGTTTCGTGAAATCTCGAATTTGTGCGAATAAACCAGATACAATTCCTGAGCTCAAATCCGAGATCCAACGCGTCATCGGTGAGATACAGCCACATCTCTGTGAAAAAGTAATGGAAAATTTCATGAGAAAAGTTATGACCTATCATCAGAGCCGTGGGGTAAATTGACGGATATATTATTCCATACTTAATCGGAACATGTCTTCGTTATAATCCAATAAAAATATCACAACTATCTCGAAAAATACGTGTTTTTATTTTAAAATGATAAAGTGCATTCTTACTGAGACACCCTTTACAATTTGATAAACTTAAAAATATTCCCGATGGACTCTCACATGGTTTATTATCTTTATCTGATTCCATAAATCTTAGATGTCGCTTTATAAATCAAAAAATAAATGGTTTTCCATTACATACCATGAAGGAATTGGGGAGACCTTCTTGACAACCAGTGAGTGGTGCTCTTCTGGTTTCGTTCTTACTGACTGGGACCTACAGCGATTCCGACCGGTATTTTGAGAAGCTTAAAAAAAATGGTTTCCCATTACATCCCATGAAGGAAGTAGGGAGAGCTTCTCACAACCAGTGAGCAGCTGTGCGCTTTATAGTTTTATACTCATTGATTGGGACCTACAGTTTAACACCGGTTCCGAACGGAATTTTGAGAAGCTTTTTCATGGCTAAATACTCGATAGTGTCGCCGTCACTAAGCGAGGTAACCGTCGTCGAAAGAAATTTTAAGGTGGTCGGAGCAGGATTCGAACCCAGGATCTCCTGTCCAAGAGGCGCGCACACTAACCATTGCACCACCGACGGGAAGCTTTCCATAGCTAAATACTCGATAGTAGCGCCGTCATTATGCGAAGTGGCCGCTGCCGAAACAAATTAAGGTCAAAGCAGACATCGAACCCCAATTCTCATGTACAAGAAGCGCGCACACTAAACGTTACTAACTAACTAACTAACGGCTAACTGGTGCGGAAACCCAAATTCACAAACCTCTTGGATTAGGAATTCAAGTTTAATAAATATTGCACAATAATGAAACTTTTATTCCAAATTTAAATTGTTGATTAATCCCCTAGAAACAGAACTGCGATTGTGTAACGTGTTTCCTGTTTCCTACTAATTTTTTCCATTGTTGACAAAGCGGGTTTCCGGAGCACACTAAACAGCATAAAAACTAGAAAAGCGGCTAAATTCTGAACTGCCTTTTGGCGTTTCGTTGCTGATGTGTTGTATTTTTTTTGCGTTCACTTTTGTTTATGTCCATAGTCCTTGTAGCTTTCTGGCGGTATCCTTGCCGCTAATGTTGGCATTGTTGTGGTGGCTATTGTTAAACTTGATTACTTGCCTTGTTGACATTTTACTGCTTGAGACATATTTCTAGCGTTTTTCATCGCTTTAACGCCAGCTTTACCATTTTCCACCCTCCATCTGGGTTTTCGTTTCTTGAGTTCCTTATCAAAAACTGGAAAAGTACTTCAAGACTGGCACTCAACAAAAAGCGAAAAGTTTTCTTCATACATGGCTTTTTTCGTCAGATCCACCGTCAGTTAACTGAGTTTTCGGTTTTGTTTGTTTGGTTTTATATAACACAAAGATTGGAGTTTTTCATTTCAGGATTGCCGAATATAATCGGAATGCGGGTTTATTTCTTGTTTGTCTGGCGTATTTTTACAATATAAACACGATACTGGGGAAATGTGAACATAGCAAAAAGTTCACAAGGCAAGTCAAGGGAACAAGGACAACAAGGAAGAGTTGAGGTCACATTATTTTGTGGAAGTTTAACATAAATAGTAGGAAAATCCACAAAATATGTTATCATCAAACGCCATAGCTTTTTGGATGCTAATATTAGGGTGAATCTGATTTTCATTTCCAAAACATTCGCAGTAATGATGTTAGCTTTTGGTATTAGCCACGAAGTCTAGGATATGTTTGAATTATGTAACAGTTCAGATTTAAAAAAAAACCATTGGTTTTATACTCTCAAAGTCTTAAAAATTAAGACACTTTTTATAATAAGACATATAGCTAACGGGTTACAGGCATATCACCCTAACATTTAGATCATCTAAATTGTTTTTAAGAAGCACTTCTAGATCCCTTAACCCAGGTGTACATAATCGCAAATATAAAGTTCGACTACATCCCTTTGCCTTGTCACGCAAAAAATATTAAAACTGCTCTTAAAATGTCACCCTAAGATATACAAACAAATTGTAAATAATATTGTATATAATATAAAAACCACTTTACTTAAATGTTCAAATTCTTACATTCCGAATAGCAAAATATTTTCATCCTTGCGTGCATCCTGTAAGGATATCCTTGCTATGTTGTGTGTGTTTTCTTAAGTTTTGTTGGTTTCACATTTCAATAGCATACTCGTAGCAGCGGCCTTGTCTCTCTCCTTCATCTTCGTTCACATCCCAATTTTATTTTACTACAAGAAATGCCGGCAAAAATATTTCAAGTGTGGAAATATTTTTTTAAACAACATCAACACAATAAATTCCTTTTCTCTTTAAAACTTTTACTCTCATATTTTTTTTTTGTTGCTGATATCGTATTTTCGAAAATGTTGTTTGTGGTTTAATACTTGGGATGATACTGAGAGTTAGATGATGGATAAGAGAATCTTTAACAAAAAGAAGCAAAGATGATAAAAATCTAAAGTAGATTGTTCAGATATTTGTGATTTTTTTTGGTTGTCTTATTCCTTGGGTACCAACAACAACAAAAAATGGTTTGAAGTTAGAGATCTTAAGATAACAGATGTTTGATGATACCACTAGGTAAATACTTACAGGATTATATTTTTGGTTTAAGTATAAATGGATACTAAACTGACTCGCTTTGAATTGCTCATAAAATACATTTAAAAAAATCACATGAGGAGGACACCCGGTTGGAACGAAGATACTTTGACTATATATTTTGTACTAGTCAGGTACTTTTTAAAGAAGTTATACTCTTTTTAGGAAAAGGTTATTTTTTTAAGAACGTTTACTTATTTTTAGAAAGGCTCATTAACTGGAGAACAGAAAAGAAAAGGTATTATTATATTTAATGTATGAGAAATTCATACTACTAGCGTACAAGGTCAGGAACATTTTTCTAATTGAAAAATGGTTGATTTTTGTTGGAAAAAATAGACACTTTTAATCGTTCCGAATTGGCTCAACTCCCTCATCTACGACAAGAAAAGCAGAGAGAATCATCTCTGCGTATCTCCAAAATTTTCTGTACATCTGCAAATAAATTACTGTCCTTGTCTGTTCAAGTCGAGTTTTGATTCACCGCTGTTAAAAACGTTATTTACAACTTTCTAGAGAAACATCGTTCCTCTACTGCCTGCTCGCATATACGCCGATACCACGCTAAGAAATTTTGAAAAACTAGGTGTTCATATAGATTACTCATAAGGATTACTTCGAGCATCAGTTGGCAAAAGAGCCCGATGAACGTGATAAACGATTTCATCAAACATGTGCACTCATTGAAGAACGCTATAAAGGCAAGAGTAATCATTCGTTTATAACTGACATACTGGACATAACGGTTAGAATTGCCAAGACCTAAAAGACAAATGTAATAAATAAATCCTTGCTTAAATTCCCAAACTTCAACTTATTTTCGGTGTGCTAACATCTATAGCCAAACTATCAAAGTCAACACATGCAAACAACACACAGCATTAGCATCACATACGTGATTGTTGTCAAACAATAGTCTCTGCCGGAAAATAAGTATGGTGGTATTGATGTAGCGGCAGCGAACAAACAAGCAGGTCGTTGTCGCCAAAGAGTATTGAATAGTATAGAGAACTCATGCAACGAATTGTATGACTCAAAAAAACTGGCGACAGCTTGCGAATGATTCAAAAGGTATTACTCTATTTTAGCCATAACTTGGGCCATTCATAATTTTGATG
This sequence comes from Phaonia tiefii, assembly GCA_963931995.1. Taxonomy (NCBI): domain Eukaryota; kingdom Metazoa; phylum Arthropoda; class Insecta; order Diptera; family Muscidae; genus Phaonia; species Phaonia tiefii. The sequence goes on along the minus strand of OZ008368.1, from coordinate 60,304,088 downwards.
TGAAACATTGATGGCTTTTGAAACATCTATGCTTTTACTAGTATTGTCGAAATGGTGCAGTTGTAGTGAAATACTCTACAAAGAGAATAAGACTCGTTTATGCTCTTTTACTCAGACTCGCTACATGAGAGCGGAGAAGGAGTGCAATAAGTTCTCTATACTATTCAATACTTTTTGTCGTAGCTCTGTTTATCACAAAACAAAAACAATTATTTTAGTGAGCTAAATATTGGTTTTTATTCAGTTGAATGCCAGAATTTAAACGAGCAGGTCGTCGTCGCCTGTTTATGACGAAACAAAAACAATTATTTCAGTGGGATAAATATAGCTTTATTTATTTTAACAATATTACATCTAATATTAAAGCAAGTTTAAGCAAAAATTAAAGTTCACTTAGCTCACGGACATTTTTAAAATTGTTTATGCTCAAATAATTATTAATTGGTGAAAAGTTTGAAAAATTCCTTTGTCTCTAAATAAATAAATTGTTTCCCATTACATGCCATGAAGGGATAGGGCTTCCCATAATTATTGAGCTGTACGCTTTATAGTTTTACACTCCTCACTGGTTGAGACCTACAGTTTGACACTGGTTCCGGACGGTATTTCCAGAACCTTTTTCAAGGCTAGGTACTCGATAGTGGCGCCATCACTAAGGGTGATGGTCGTCATCGAAAGAAATGTAAGATGGTGAGATGAAATATTCAGTTAGAGGAACAAATGTACATCCACTCAGTGATACGAAACCAAACATCCGGAATCCCTTTGAGGATACAGCCATAAAATCTGAAAATATATGCATTGATGCTTAATAGATATTAACTTAAATGTATAACAATTTAAATTCAAAATTTACCATAGGAATTCGTTAGAGGAAACATATAGATGCAAGTAAATGGTGTCTCAGAAAGAATGCGCTGTTTCATTTTAAAATGAAATTACGTATTTTTTGAGATAATTGTGATTTTTTATTGAATTGTAAAGAAGACATGTTCCGATTAAGTATGCAGTAAAATATCTGTCAAATGGCCCCCACGACTCTGATGACAGGCCATTACTCTTTTCATGCAATTTTCCATGACTTTTTAACAGAGACGTGGTTGTATCTGAGCGATTACGCGTTGGATCATGGATTAAAATTCAGGAATTGTTTCTGGTTTATTCACATAAACCTGAAATTTTACAAAACAATAAAAAATAAATCGCACGGCATTAAATCGCATGGTATTGGTGGTTAGTTGACATCAGAATTTATTGAGATAACTCGTCCTGGAAATCGTTGCTGCAATAAATCGATTGTTTCATACGCAGTGTGTCAGGTGAAACCACATATCGTCCAGATCCAGGCCGTCCAGCCGAGGCCACCAGAGTTCCGTTATTATGTTCCTGTAACGGATGCCGTTCACAGTCACTGCAATTTCGATCTGATCTACAAAAAAGTAAGGCCACCCCGGATATCGGTGACACTTTCGTTTACAGCAGAAATGTTTTCAGGAGACCAACCGGTCCGTTGCGCACAGGAGTCTTACTGTCCATAACTATCCAGTTTCTTAACATTGTTTGATCACTCTTCGAATGGTTGACAAATTAGTTGCACGTTCTGGACTGAAAATTCTTCGAAGTTTGCGAGCCGTCTCAGCATAACTTTCCAATTTTTTGTAATAAGTTCTCACAATTATAACGCGTTATTTTCTCGTAAAGCGCTATATTTTTAATAATCGGAATAATCGTATGTGACATTTGCCAAATTTCAGAATTGCCACTTGCACAAAAAAAAAACATTATACGAAATTTAAAATTCGCAATTTTACTGCAACGCCCTTTATAGGCAAGTAACTATGATAGAAGAAAAATACCAAATCGCTAGGAAACCTGTATACCAAACCGGGCTATAAATCTACGAAATAGAAGAAATATCAATATCAATTTTAGTTGACTTGTGGTGATTGTAATTGTACCACCAATAAATGAAGATCTTCATATTCTGTTTTTTTTTAGATATGAATCGAGTACTTGATCTAGTTTTAGTGGATGATTCTAACAACTTTGATATTTCTCGAATTGATCCGTTAATTTCTCCTAAGGATAGTTACCATCCAACGCTGGGAACTAATTATACATATGATACCATGCAGGTTGGTTGCAATTGCTCTTCGTCCTATGTTGGCCTATGCTTTTCGCGTGCGAACGTTATTCTTTTGAATAATCTTATCTTTGATACCGACTGGCATAGTATTTGTCAGTGTGATAATTCTTTTGAATTTGAAATCGCCCTGGACGATTTCTATAATATTATTAATGGCTATATTTCTAAGTCTGTACTCAAGAGGCCAATAATGGGTAATACTGGTCCCCCATGGTCCTCAAGGGCTCTAAATAGTCTCAAGAATGTAAGGAATAGATGTTCGAAAAAGTATAAAAAATCTGGACTGCTAGCAGACTATGGTAGGTATATTGTTGCTAGGAGTAGATACAACTCTAAATCTCGTGAGAGTTACAGATTATATTTGCATAGATTGGAGACTAATTTTAAACGGAACCCCAAATCACTCTTTAGATTTGTTAACTTGAAGCGTAATTCTTCTTCCACACCTTGTAGGATCAAAATGAACGGTATTGAATATTCAGAAGAAGAGTCTATTGCTAATTGTTTCGCCGATTTTTTCGCATCTATTTATTCCACCCGAGCCTATGATGTTTCCAAATCATACCCGTACACTGTCCGCTCTACCATTCCGTTTGATGCACCTGTCGTAAATTCTTCGTGGTTGCTAGATAACTTAATCGGCTTGAAAGCCTCGAATAAAGCTGGTCCTGATGGTATCCCGCACTCTATGTTGAAATACTGCTCGAATTCTCTCAGCTTACCGTTGACTCTCTTATTTAACGCTTCTTTGAAGTTCGGTCATTTTCCTGCACAGTGGAAGAGCTCTTATATAATCCCTCTCCACAAATCTGGTTGTTTAGTAAATGTTGCAAGTTATAGGGGAATTGCAAAATTGAGTGCCATTCCTAAACTTTTTGAGAAGTTAGTCACAGAGGTAATTTCTCATAAGGTTTCCTCTATTTTAGATCCATGTCAACATGGATTTCGGAAGGGTCGTTCCACCGTGACTAATTTGCTTCAGTTTTCCTCTTCTATTATTGACGGCTTTATTAATGGAGATCAAACTGATGTAATTTTTACCGATTTTAGTAAGGCTTTTGATAAAGTTAACCACAATTTGTTATTATATAAACTCGCGTCAATGGGTTTTAATTGTAACATACTGGATTGGATTAGTTCTTACTTAATGATCAGAGAACAGATGGTATCATTTGGTCGATCATTCTCAAGATCTATTTTTGTGTCATCTGGGGTGCCTCGGGGCAGTCATCTTGGGCCGGTTCTATTTTTGTTATTCATTAACGACTTACCCGCCTCCATAATTCACTCTAAATTGTTAATGTACGTTGATGACGTGAAGATCTATTTTTCTTACAAGGATCCTTGTCAATATACTTTACTTCAGAGGGATTTGTCTACTTTCTAGACGTGGTGCGAAACCAATTTGATGGAGCTTAATTTAACGAAATGAAAGCATATGCTGTTCTCTAGGTCATCATTCTTTTCGGCAAAATACATTTTAGGTGGCAATGTTCTTGAATCGGTGGATTCATTTTTTGATCTTGGTGTTCTCTTGGACAGAAAATTGAATTTCAACTCCCACATAATTACGATGGTAAACAAGGCGTATGGCGTTCTGAACTTTATTAAACGTTGGGCAAAGGAATTTTCAGATCCCTACGTTACGAAAAATCTTTTTACTTCACTAGTCCGCCCTATTCATGAATATGGATCTGTTGTTTGGGACCCCCAGTACAATTTGTATGTTAATATGATTGAATTGGTCCAGAAACAGTTTCTCATATTTTGTCTGAAAAACCTTCAATGGAACCCGAACCATAATCTTCCTTCGTATAGCAGTAGACTAGCATTGATCAGATTGCCGACTCTTAGTAGTAGACGTACCATGATAAACTCTATTACAGTTTTGAAGATAATTGATGGATGTATATGTTCTTAATTTCTGTTATCTAAGATTTTCATAAATGTCCCATTGAGACCCACGAGGTACTATAAACTCATTCACATCGAGTTTCAGCGTTCGAATTATGCGTCCTTTGATCCAGTTAGAAGTATGTGTTATGACTTTAATGAGCTATATCAGTTTATTGATTTCACTGGTAGTTGGGAAACTACAAAGTCTAGGATAATTTGTCATTTGAACAGATTGCATTAGTGCTATATCTTCCTTTCTGTCTGTCTGATTTATAATTTGGTTTTCGTTTTGCTCGTACTTATTATATATTATGAAGTCTGTTATATTAATATCTCGTGATGTGCTTTTATACTTATTTATGTTAGTGTAATACCAACTGGTGAAGAATTTCTGTAGTTGGTTGTAACGTGTGAACTTATGATCCTTGCTCTTCCGTTATAGACCGGTCTATAATGTGTACGCCGTCCTCACGTTATGGGGACGTGGCCCTGTCTGTCGGTAGGGGCGGGTAAGAGGGGCGGCGATGGGTTCGATCGATTAAAAAAAAAAAAAAAAAAAAAAACCTACGAAACTACCAAGCTACCAGGCTCGCAGATTCATTTTTAAATTACAACAAAGAGCAATGTCTTCACAATATCCATTGGCATCCAAACGTAGACCCCAAAATATTTTACTACAACGCAATTTCCAGTATTTTCCTTTTAGGATCTTCAGAAAACCAAGAATTTCGACACAACCAAAGAATTGACTACGAGTCGAAGGAAAACGAACTGTGATAATTTAGATTTAATAACAACTTTGTCAGTAACTTGCACAAACAAATATGCCAACGCATACAAACACAAATTTGCGATATTTTCAAATATGTACTTACATATATGAATGCATACAAATAGTTACTCTCAAGTACCTTCGTTAACCCAGTTTCCATTTCAATGGAAAATCGTTTGAACCAACTACAAGTTTTTTCGCAAACAACACACATACATATTATTGCAGTAATATATGTGTTTGTGTGTGTGCACTAGTGTTTGGAAAAAAAGTTTTGAATTTTCAGCCATGGTTGGATGCATAACAGAATGAATCCAAGCATGGCTGAGATGAGATGACAATCATGGGGTACAATGTTGGTGAAGAAAAAGTTATTGAATATTTGAATTGGTTAAGACTTGAATAATCGCAAACCAGAAGAACTGAAAGTTACAATATTTTAGGAGTTGATTGCTAGAATAAGGCAGGGTAAGAAAAGATAGGATCACATACTATGATCCGGGAGGTAAATCATATGACCTGTATGTAATTTAAGGATCCCATAAAATTTTTTTTTGCTTGAATGTAGAATTAAAAACCGGCTCAGATTTGGATACCTTTTGAGCAACAAATTAAAACTTTTATTTTTAGCAAAGTTTGCATCACAGTTTAAATAAAAACAAACATCGAGTTTTTTATAAAAGAACTACATCACTTCCAGTTTAAATTGAGAAAACTTTAAATAATATTGATAATATTGTAATCGAAGGGAGAAAGCCAAAATTAATTTGTGATGTTGATTGAACTAAGAGGATTCATTAGCTAAAGTACTCGATTGTAAGACAGTGATTGACGGTGCCACGTATAATACAGTAATTTAAATACTTTTATGATGGTCAGAACGTTACAGTCACTAGTAAGCGGCACAGAGACATGTGTACAATTTTATTTTACCTCAGCTTGAAGTTCTTACGTTGAAGATATGTGGTTACAGAGGGATGGCACCACACAGATCGCGATTTGGTTATTTATTGAACAAAACAATTGATATACGTTTAATTTCACGAAGTGGAATCCTGGCTACCTCGTTCGTTGCGATTTGGCGCCTTAATAATTTATTCTGTGGGAACATGTAATTTGGTGTAGCTATGTCCGTAAACCGTAAACAACTGGACACTTGGAAGATAATATTCCATCCATTAGTGCCGAATTACCGCATGATTTACTGCGAAGAGTGTGTGAAAATTTTCGAGATTCTTAGAGTTCATCTTCGAAAGCCTTTTGCGATGGATTGTTTTCATCCATTCTACTGACAAGTCAGAGCCACATTTAGTTGACTAGGTCTATGTAGGGAGGATACAGCTCATACAGGTCGTGGCTCATACTTCGTCGATATTCTATGGTTTTCTGTTATAGGTCCATATTACCTTACCTTACTCGAAACTCCCAGGAACGTTCGTCAGCACTAGACTGTCCAAAAAACCGGAATTTTTAAAACCCGGTTTTCGGTTTGTTTGAAAAATCAATTTTTCAGGAAAGCGGTTTTCGGTTTGTTCGAAAAGCCAATTTTTCAAGAAACCGGTTTACGGTTTCAATTTTGACATAAACCAGTGGAATCGGTTTTTCCTTTTTTTTTTATTTTAGTCACAGCGTTAGCATCACATACGTGATACTAAACATGTAGCACTCTTACGACATTTGTTGGCCGACTATTTCACATACTTAGTCATGATTAAAACTCAAAATTTCACAACTTTATTTAAATATGACAATTACGTTTTAATTTTAAATAAGAAATGTATAAAACATTCCCATTTGGATACGCATTTACATTCAAATTCACACGAAGCTTATTTAAATTCGGAAATAATATTGAAATTTGAAATAGATTTTCATACTAAGTTTAAAACATTTATTTATAAAATAATTTAAATTTCCAAATTTGAGAAAAAATGTTTGAAAATATATAAAGTTTTCCACGATCTTCAATTGAAATTCTTCTTATTCTTTAAACGAGCTTAAGATCTTTTATTTGTTTTGCTTATTTATCTCCAATATTTCGTCTCCTCCACAATGGGCGACTTCTTCAGGGAACATATATAATGTTTTAATCATAATATTAATATTAATGGATAAACAATTATTTAGAAGCGTCACTTAGAACTTATTGGAGCATAAAATCATATTTAAAAATTGAAATTATGTTTCTTAATTCCAACATTTCATTCCATTTTGAAAATCATATCATTTACTCGTATGTAATTTGTTTTAGGATATTAGCATAAATGAAGTAAAAACCGTTTAACCGACGTCAAATAACCGGTTTCAGGTTTGTTCGAAATTTAAGTTTTTTAAAAACCGGCAAAAGGGTAATACCAAAAAAAATACGGTTAACCGGTTTGACCGGATTTTCGATTTCGGTTTTGGACACTCTATTCAGCACGCGATATAAACTAAGATTCTGCGACATAAAATAAAACAGTTTGTATGAGACTGTGATAGAGTTGGATCTTTGTTTTTCGAGAAATGGCACCTGCCTGCATGCACAATTTTCCCATTTGGTTTCTAGGCTAACGTTATTGCTGTTGTTTCCGGAAGAACCGATTGAAATGAGTTCGTCCATTACCGCGTGAGTATAATGGTTATCAACATTCAACCTTTCCTCCAATCGAATGGATGTTCTACTTATATTTGTCGAAATCGTAAATTTTATCCTGTCGTCAATTACTGCCAAATCCACTTCTACAAATTTCTTCGTGATTTTCGAAAATATTCTGGTAACTTTTCGCACATTTCGTCCAATAATTACTACATCATCAGCATATGCCAGGATCTGGTGGTGATGGCTGCTGATGGGCTTCTTCATGTTAACTGCAGATTTCATCACTATGACCTCAGTTAAAGTTCGGAATATAATCCAATGAGATACCAATCGCCGGCCGTGTATTCGTCGAACCAAATTTGGTATATGGGCTGGAGTATGCACTTCGTCAGCTAATACACACCATCTTCTTCTCTTTACTCCCTCATCTCCATTGGATTCTCTTGAGACAAATTATCCCGAGATATTGTATCTCCACATCACCAACTTGCTCCGTTCATATGCGTCGACATTACCATCAATATATCTACAGAAGTGGGGCCATGATCCATGACCACAGGTTCGAGTTTTTAGTTTTCGGTAGAATTTTCGGGCTTCACTTTTCTGCCTTGAAAATGGCGGAAACATTGCCATGCATCCAGCATTCTTTTCTTTAGTTGCCATGGGACACTTTTAATCATAAAAACTGGTTTCCCACTAGGTGTGCGTTCGACGCTGGTAGTTGAATCTTACTTACGCCTATTTGCATAGCACGTGGTAAACCCCGGAGGATGATGGATCTGGCAGAGTACCTCCGGTAGTCGGGTTTATTGATAGAAACGACACTGACAGTGAGTATGTAGCTTGGGGGGGGGGGGGGGGGGGGGTGTGACGCAGATAGTGATGCAATGCACCTTAGGATGCTGTGCGTCAATGATAGGTAGGGAAACTCTGTACACCGGATTAGGGAAAACATACAGGCAGCACCGTACGCAGGGGGAGGGCAACTTGTCATTTAGGTTGAAAATTGCACTACATTCAAAAATCACATCTTAAGGAAATAACGTTATCTCTTAAGGAAATAACTGCGTACGTGCCACCAGTTAGGGGACCTCTGATTAGGACAAGGAATATACAACTTAAACCAAAACAGGTTTCCAATTACATCCCATGAAGGGATTGGCAGGAGCTTCTCACAGTCAGTTAGCTGTGCGCTTTCTAGTTTTAAACCTGTAAAACCTTTGGAACCTACAGTTTTACACCGGTTCCGAATGGAATGTGTCAACCTTTCCATGGCTAAGTACTCATCACTAAGTGGGGTGACCGCTGTCGAGAGAAATGTAGGGTGGTGCGCGTATTGATCGAATACATATTCTCATGTACAATATCCGTACATACTACAATTGCGCCATCGACGTCCATAAACTCACCATACAGAGAGTCGCTGGTTTGCAGCGGGAAAATGGTGACAAGGTCAAGACCCCAGTGACAGAAAACATGTGACTTGAACCAAGAAAAGTTAAGCAACAAGGTCAGGATAGTGGAGACGGGAAGTCATTGGCTTGAACTAGGAGAATAACACACAACAACGCCGATACCCCACAGACTAGGAATCGCTGACTTGAGTCATAGCAAGCTTATGTAGCATGGTCGAGACACCATAGGCAGAAAACCATTGGGTTGAAACTGGGGGAAATGTAGACTACAAGGTCGAGACCCCACTGGCAGGGATTCTCTGGCTTGAATCTGGTTCACAAAAGGTCAGAAACCCTACAGTTATGATATCTCTTGCTTGAACCAGGCGAGAAAGTAGACATCAGGTTCGAGTCCCCACAGGAGAAGGTAGGTGACCAGGACAATACCCCACAGACTGTGGGCGGCTTGAACTAAAGTAAAGATTGTTAGTGTGAGCCAGGGTAACTACGGTACGTAGTAGTGTTTTAGAGTATATATGTCCTTCAACGTCTGCAAATCGAATCGCCTCGAGTACCAAGTTTGTGTGCCTTTTATAATCTCAGCGGTTTGCTGATGTTACCCGCCACACCTGGGGGGTACTTGTTATATCAGCTGACGGCCAGCTATCGATGGTTGTGTCTTCTTGCGCTCCAGGTGTCATTATTGCAATGTAGTTGTTTGTGAAGCCAAAAAAAGTAATAATTATGTTATTCTTATCACTTACATATTTATCCTGTCTAGTGCACCCCGGGAAGTCAGGGACCTTACAAAATGAAGATAACATATTTCGTCAACCAGTTCGATCTTTTGCTTTATCTCTCCAGTTGGTAATACCAAGTGTACCCAGAGATTTGTCAACTTGATCCTTCCAGCGGGGTCTTGGTCTTCCTATTTTTCGCCTTAGTTCAAGTTCGGTTTCGAAACCCTTCGTGCTGGTTCGTCTTCGTCCATCCATTCTACTGTTCATCCATTCTACTGATTCTACTCATGATTCATGAGTCGCCGATACTCGCTGTTGTGCACTATAGGGCCCTAAATCTTCCGAAGTACTTTTCTCTCGAAGACGCCCACAGCTGTTACATCTGTCTCATCCTGCGATAAGACCCAGGACCCCCAAGCAATACAGGAGTCTGGTATATCTGGATTTCGTCATTCTAGAGAGGGCTTGCTTAGTCCAAAATATCATTTATGCGCAAGCACAGGTATATAAGTTCGTCCACTAGCTCGAAATTATATCGGTTATCAACGTTCACGCTTTAATCTAATCGAGTAGAGGCCCTGCTCATTGAAACCATTCATTTTGTCTTGTCCTCATTTACTTTCAGACCTAATTTTGCTGAGTCGTTCTCAATTCTCGAAAGCACGATATCATCAGCATTCGCGAGCATGTGACTTTTGCTGCTGATGGTTTTATTCATATTGACAGCAGCCTTTCTCATAACGATCTCCATTAAGATGTTAAAGAGATCGCACGATAGGGTGTCGCTTTGCCTGAGGCCTCGTTCGGTTTGGAAAGGTTCGGTAAGATCCTTACCAACTTTCACTGCGGATTCTTTGTTCGTCAAGGTCATCCTGCAAAGGCGTCTGAGTTCTGCAGGAATGCCAAGCTTAGGCATTGCTTCGTAGCGTTTGTCCTGTATCGGGGTATCGAAGGCCGCTTTATAATCGACAAATAGGTGATAGGTGTCGATTTGTTTTTCGTGGGTCTTCTTCAGGATTTGACGTAGCGTCAAAATCTGGTCAGATGTCGATTTTCCAGGCTTAAGGTCACACTCATATGGTCCAATGAGGTCAGCGATATTTAATTTTAGTCTTCGCACATTATACTTGATAGAACCTTATGTGCTATGAATAAAAGGTTTATTCCACGGTAGTTGCCACAGAGACTCGGGTCACCTTTTTTAAATATGGGACATAGTACACTGAGACTCCCATCGCCGGGTATGCATTCATCTAAGCAAAATTTTGCTAACGAGCTCATGCATGCACCTTATCAGCTCATCGCTGCCAGCCTTAAACAGTTCCGCCGGTAATCCATCTGCTCCTGCGGCTTTGTTGTTCTTAAGCCGGACGTCGTCGTCCAAATTGTTATCGATTGTCCCATCGTCATTGCATACCTCAGATACCAGTAGCGCGGAGAAATGCTCTCTCCATATTCCCAACATGCTCTGCATATCTGCGATTAGATTTCCGTCCTTGTCTTCACAGAAGGGGGCCTTGAACCATGTCCTTTAATTCCGTTTTTCACTTTTTGGTAGAATTTTCGGGTTTCGTTCTTCCTTTGGTATGTCTCAATTTTTTCGCTCTCGCGCTTTCTCCGCTGCCTAAAGAGACGGTTTCTTACGCCAAAAGAGACGGTTTACCTCCAGTTTTTCCCCTATACCGCTCAGTCGCAGCTCGCGTTGCTTTTGACGAAAGCAGTGCCATACGCGCAGCGTTATTTTCATCATTTGCAGTGGGACACCCTTCAACGTACCATGGTTTGTTGCGAAGCGGTTTTTCAAAACCAAGTGCGGTTGTTTCGGCAGTTTTTAATAGAGTCGAACATAGGTTTCCACTGCACTTGAGGATCGTCATCGGATGGGGGTGGGGTCTGTACCAAAAGTTGCGAGAGCTTCCTTGAAAAGGCTGTGGCTACCTTTGGTAATTGCAGCTTTCTGATGTCCAACTTCCTCTGCGTCTGGTTTCGTACGATTTCGCTGGACTTCATCTTGTGCGAATGTTTGCTGCTATCAGGTAGTTGTAAGAGTCGATGTTAGCTACTCTGATCACTCGTACGTCCATTACACTGGATGAGTGCCTTCCATCAATTACCACGTGATCAATTTGGTTCTTCGTTCTTTGATCAAGGGGATACCCAAGTAGCCTTGTGGATGTCCTTATGTATTCTTATTACTTCCCAGAATGTATAGGCACGGTTGAAACAAGCGAAATTCCTTCTTTGTATGTTATAAGAACTAAGATATTATACCCTATTTTATCATTAGAGTCGTAACGGTCTACAACATCACCATACACGATTTTTTCATTCAGGTGCGTTTTAAAGTTATATATAATAACAGATGAATCAGGATGTAACGAGTCTGGGTGTGTTTTTCGTTTTTGATAGTAGATCAAGGACTTTTTACCTACCACTTTTCTATCAGATTCTTTGCATTGCAAAATATTTTATAATTAAATGTTATCAGCTGTATAACTGAACTAAATTTTCAGAGGCCTGTGATAATTGCACTTTCCTAAATCAGTGTGTTCTAACTAGGCTTACTTATCATTTTTAATTAATTTCCGTAAGAATCCTGTGACCTCAGTTGATAAATTTATAATTAATTGTAATCCATTAAATTTGTATTCCTTTCTCCCACTAACTAAATTTCATTAAAGTATTTCATGTCTTTCAAAAAAAAAAAAACAAACAAAAGCCCGAGAAAATACATCTTAAGAGTTTTATAAAAAATAAAAAAATCTTCCTTTTTGTCGCTTTTAACCGCACTAATTAAATAAGCGGCTTTTCTTCTGTACGCAGCGTGTTTGCATTTTCTTTCTTCTCATCATCATCACTTTTTTTTTTGCATCAGAAAATTTTGCATAATTTTTTGTTAAAATCTGTTACAATTTTTTTTCTTGTTACAACTAATTAATTTACATCCACCCCTGAACCACGAACCCATAAACAAAAACTTTGCCTCTCTGCAAAAGGGGAGCAAGGTGGATGGTGTCACGAACGACCTTAGAATATAGTTGGATAACTACGAAGGCGATGATGAAACCTCAATATTTTCTCTAGCGGTAAAAAAAATTCATCACCTTTACTACGACTTTTTCTTGTTTTTGTTTAATATGTAGCAAACAATTTCCTTTCGAAATTACTCCTAACCCCACCCTCGTCCTGTTGGTATAGTCCTGTGCTGATTTTATTATACCAAGTTGTAAGCAATCAATCAATATTCATGAAGTGTAGAAAAGAAAAAGAAACAGCATTTTTTTCTCCCCAGTTCCCACAGAGTCATCATCATCAACATCAAATTCATCGCTTCTCTTTCTGCCCCCTTCGAAGCACGAATAGAATATGACGGAAGTAAAAACTCAGCACTTTTTTTTTTTGCAAACGGAAACCTCATAGGAAAGGCACAACACGAATGGGTGTGGAAGAAGTTTGCATCACCTGGGCGTTAAATGAAATTTATGAAAATATTTTCAGACAAAAATGTCTCTGTTTGAAGGAGGAAAAGAAGAAAAAAGGAGAATAAAGTCCTTGGCTTATAAAAAGCAACAACAAATAAACATTATCCTGGTGTAGTGAGAAATTGTGTGATTGAAATTTTTTATGCACAAGTGGTGTTGACAATAAAGTCCTTTTGCTTTTCGAATTGTGGGTAAGAAATTGGAAGCCAAAAAAAAGTCAATCGAAATTTGACAAAGTTTTTATAATGAACTTGAAGGTAAACAACAAAAGAAGTCATAAGAAAGCTTAGGGTTAGAGAGGGAGAGAGAGATAATGTACGAACGTCTTACATATAATACGAGACGACGGGATATTGAAACTGTATAAACTTATGTTGTATGCTCCATCTGAAATGTTACTGTTAGTGGTTAATGCCGTGTGATCCTAAAGTTGAGTTCTAACTAATGAAAAATTTGATACAACCGCCACATTCGTATGTACCGTTACCGCATACCGAATACCCGATTTGAACTTGTGGTAGACTATCATCATGTACGTCAGCGATAGCCAAAGCCAAATGCCGATTTCAAGATAGAATCCGATGATCCAGTAACACAAGCCATTATCTAGTACCATTACACCTGCAATTGGGCCGGGTCTGTGCCACCGATAGTTTACAAATAACGTCAGACACATCCAAATGCCAGTTTCAATGTAGAAACCGACAACCCTATGCCATAATCTCCCACCACCGCATCTGCAACCCGATGCTGGTCTCCACCCCTGCTTATCACCGCTATATCAGTATTAGCCGAACACCGATGTTCCCTTAGAAATCGACTCGATAACTGATCATAATCGTTAAATGCCGATTATGGTTTCTTCGGCACCGAAAATGTATGCCGAATCCGCTCACCACCGACTGTACCCTCTTACTTTAGGGTGATACTCTAAACCACCGATTCTGACCATTTAACCGATGATCGATACATGAGTCACTGCACGCCGGAAACTCTGCCCCAACACATATTGCAGGAATCATATATATGTGTACAAGCACTGTTGTCATAATTTGAAGATCTGCTGCCTTCTTGTATTCTTGTTGTCTGTCACGGCTTCGTTTTTAAACAAAGCCATGATTGGGTCACAAAAATATATATTATAACATATTGATTTTTTCATCGTGTGGCACCGAACCACTATCCGAGTTCGTTAACCACCGACTAAATACTCTTACTTTAGGGCAATCCAAATACCGAGTCTCCTGTTTAAACCAATTTTATTCTTACAACCACTGTTCTAGTAAGAAATCCTGACCGTTTAACCGAATGCCAAATCCTACTTCATTGACACCGAACCAGTAACCCAAATCCTTTCACCGCCGGCTATACCTGCTTACTTTAGGGCAATAAAAGTACCCACAATCACGTAGACACCGGTATTCGGAGCTCTACGTCTGCTACCATTTAATTCCCATTTAACCCGGAACAGTGGAGTACCAACATATGAATATTTTGTATTAATTTAAATAAATTTAAATAAGTTATTGCCTAAATAAAAAAATACATATTTTCCATTACATCCTATGCCATAATCAGGAGAAATTTCTTTGACTCTTTTCGTAAGGATATGTTGTACCTTTTGACGACCTTGGACTGGCTGATACGACCTACGCCGAAGATAGAGTACCATTATAGTTACCTCATTCCAAATAAACAAATTTCCACCTCTACATACTACAATTATTATTTCAAGCTATTCGAACTCGAGTGGCTTACTGAAATTTCACTACCTCACTAAAACTTTCTCTGAAGAAATAGCTAAACCCTCAGTTATCTTAAGCATTACAAACCTAAAGTGAATTTATCTATAATACCCACTTCACATTCTTCATAAATCCTAGATTTCAATTTCGATCCTTTATTAAAAATTTCATTAAATTGGGGTTTACGTTCTTGATCTTCTGCTTCTACATCGACTATGGCACTTTTGGATGCCATCACGTCATGTGATGTGCTCTCGAGTCAAATGGCATTTTATTGGTAAAAGCAATTTTCGATAACACTTGTGGTCTTTTATCATAAAAAAACACTTACAATCTAATAAACGCCCAAAAATATGCTTCAATAACATTTCAAGAACACCAATCAATATCACAAGGAGCAGGACTATAAAGAGAAAGTGAACGGGGGCATGCCAACGACGAGAATGTTGTTGAGTACTCACACTGCGACACATATGAGTGCACAAATTAAGCCATTACCCACAAAAGGACACAATTGAAAACAATAAATATATGTATGTATGTGTGTGCATATATGTATGTATGTATGAGTGGGTAAGTGGAATGTATTTTGTCACATACATTAAACATGTATGCATGTATTTGTTCATTTGAAGGGGAATTGGAAATGTGTATTAAATATGAGTAGGAAGGATGATGGAAATAATTTAACGAGCAAAAAGGACACAGAAATTCATTCATTAACATTTTATACTTGGGGCGTCATAGAGGTTATTGAAAGACAAAAACTCAGTAAATTGGTTAAGGATAATGCCCTTTAAGGTCAATATGTGAATACTTGAAGAAAGTTGCCGATCCTCTTTTGTGAAATATATGACGTTTTTGGAAGGGTAAATGGATTTTCAATTTATATGCCATAGATAAGAATTATTGTAGAAAATTATTTGGTTCCACAAATATATTAAGAGTGAGAGGCTTAATAATATGATGAGTAGTAAGAGATAGTCTAGAGACAGTGGGGTAGAATAATTGTTGTTTGTTTGTCTGCAGAGAATTTACGTTTAAACATTTATAAGAGCATTTAGTTGAAAACATTGCTGAGGGAATGGAAATAGAAGACAATTTTTACAAACTACGATAACTTCTTGATTTAGAATAGAGACTATTTTGAGTTAAGAAACTTGTTCCCACAATGTTTTAGAAAATTTCGATCTTAATGGCTGCTTTTATTAAAGATCAATTCCTGGTACATATTTTACTTCACGTTAAGAGGATACATTTTTTCTGATTGGCAGGTTTAAATGCACCTACAAACACTTGTTTTTCTTTCGTAACAAGAGCCGAAGTCGAAGACGAATGTCGAAAGAATGTGCGTAATCCTGAGAGTGAAGATGCAGACCAGCTTGGTTTAGAACTGTATTCCAATTCGTGTTCTAGTCAGCTAATTCACGAATTGAAAATGTGCTGCTATTTTGTTCCTTGATTGTCTGTCACTTTTTGGTTTTCAGCAATTTTCAACAAACAAAGCCAACATATAATATTGAAAAGCAAATAAAATGTGTTTGGACGCAAGTATACTATATTTGTGACAAGCTACAAAAATTATGTATTTGGATACAGGAAAAACACAAACATTTCAGAGTGTGTATATTATCACTGTTTTTTCAACCAATTGACAGAAGTAGTTGGGTTAGATAAAAGTGGCGGTCATGTTAGCACACTTTGCGTAATAAGGACCATTGTGATACCAAACTTCACCATATTCTGTCCATATTAAACCCACAAATTAACCAGTTGACAGACTGCGAATATGATACCCCACCCTGGTAATCAAACCACTAGTGAACCACTTAGAGCATAGCAGAAAGGTCCTGAGATCATTCAGCGTAACAACTTGAATATATGTTGAATTCAACTTGAAGCAACACTCCAGACACCCGTCACACAAAAGAACTGACAATAGCATAAGAGATGAATGACGGTCTTGTTGTGCTCTTCATCCCCTTCGATTTGCCGCCTAAAATGAGTTGAGATTCGAAGTCTACGCGGTCAACTGTCTTTAATACAGCGTGGGGTAAGGCAGTTACAAATGCAAAGATGTGCTATCTATGACTGGATATCAAAGCTGCAAGACTGATGTGCTATCTATGACTGGATATCAAAGCCGCCTTACGACTTAGGTCACAGTTTGGTCATACATACCTGGTGATCATGCATTTTGTTCCTATCTGTCATCTGTCATTCACATGTTAAGAGCTTTAGGTTTAAGCTTGATACAAAATCCTGCGTAACCATATAGGTAAGGTAGTCCGTTATTTAGTCAGCTCATCCACTCTATTCACCTCTCGTTGGATACTAAACTGCTTGGCCATCTCACTCAGATATACAGAATGCAGAGATATTATACAAATTTGACTGCAGGGCGCGTGTGGCAGTCAGTGGGGCATTGTTTAGTGTGCGCTACTCTTGTACATGAGAACGTGGGTTCGATCCCTGCTCTGATAATCTTACATTTACTTCGACGACGGTTGATCTCGTTTAGTGACGGCGACACTCTCGACTACATAGCCATGAAAAAGCTTCTCAAAATACCGTTCGGAACCGGTGTAAATCTTCGTGAGATTTAATGGGAAATTATTTATTTATTTTTATGACTCCTGGAGCAGATGGAGCACCCAGGGGCGGTGATGACGTTTCGTCCCAGCCGGACGGAAACTTATCTGATTTTCATGACTTCTGCCTGGGAGATGTTACAATTGTCTGGTAGCCTTTATTCAAAGTATAAACCAACCATTTTAGAGTAGATTCCATTAGTCTATTGGCCTAACTTCCGGGATATGTGTGTACTTATAGAAGATTCTGTTAAAGGTTATGTTAGGTGTCATGTAATCTACATCTATAGTTCCTCGTGATATACCACCCATTGGACCATGATACACTTAACTGATATTCTCTGAACATTTGTAAACAGATTTCGGTAAATAGATATTAGCAGAACCAGCTGCTAAACTGCAATGCCGTAGAACAATAACAGGTGGACGAAACCTATATATACCCGGTAAACTATTTTCGGGGATAGGCCCCACCATCCACTGATGGTAGATAAACTGTAGCATTCTTAAGGAATGAGTCATCAGTGGACAGTAGAGAGGGCCGTGAAAAAATTTCCCAAAGTCAAGGGCAAATATTAAAGATCACCTCGAGAAAATATAAAAAATACTTTCCTAGCTCGTGGAAAACAGCCAAAATAGCTTTTTAGCGTAGTTTTTTTCAATTGTGGCTCGAACGTAACATACAATACATCGTTGTGTAGGTCTCGACGAGTGTTACATTTACCCTATAAACGGAGCTGACGTACGACATCATTTTGTAATGAAGGCCTGCCTCATTTAATTCTTTACCTAAAATTTAATTTAATACCCCTAAAATTTAAAAATATTTTTTAATAGCGCTAAAAGGTATGCAATAATTTCCGCTCAAATGTGTGCAATGATTTTTAGTGAAAATTTTCCGATAGCGCCAAAAAGTGTGCAAAAATTTACGGTAATAATGCAAGCTACATGAAACAATATTTGTATTAATACTGTAAATACTTCTTGTCATACGTAACTTTTTTGGTTTTGATTAGAACTGTATATTTCCAAAGCAAAATATTGTTGGTTTATAAAGGGCTTTAATAGTATTTTTTTTTAATTTTAGGAGTAGAAACTGCATTAAATGAGGCTTTCATTACAAAATGAAGTCGTACGTCACCGACATCTACAGCACAAATGTAGTACTCGTCGAGGTCTGTACAACGATGTATTCCGTGTTACGATGGAGCCATAAACAAAAAAAATACTACAATAAAAAAAAAATATTTTGTCTGTTTTTGACGGGCTTGGAAAGGAAATTATTTTTTTAGTTGTTTAGAGGTGATCTTTAATATTTGATCTCGACCTTTTCGTGATCCGAGGTAGTCGACCGCATATCATTTCATCTTCTTGCGAACTCTCCACCATATGCATCCGCAGCGGACTCTGTGTATTTACATTTTCTGCTGCCCATAGAGAAGGATATAATCGTAGTGCTCATCCCTTAGCTTGAGCTTGAACTTAAAAGCAGTTTTATGGTACTCCGGTTTGCAAGTGGGATTTGATGTGGCCCGGGGTAGATCCAGCGAACAACTTTTGGTGTGAGTCTGTAGATGTCGAATATTGAATATGAGTAATGTCGTCTTTGGGGTTTATTATAAACATAACCCTAATATATTTAAGAAAACTTGGTAAAGGATTGTGTCAGCTTAAGAGAGCTAAGCAGTTATGTTTTTAAATTATCAGGTGCCGCCTGTTGCGTATATGGGTATTTCCATATTTTTTTGATAACCAAAATTTGCCTCAATTATTGGAGTCTACACTTGGTGCAATGATGGGTGAGCTCGCCACTGGCATACGGGAACATGGGTTCGATCACTGCTGTGTTAGCCTTACATTTCTTTACACGATTTGGATGGTTAACCATTTCTTTGGATGGTTATTGAGTAACTGACCACGAAAAGCTTCTGGACAAACTATTTAGAACCGCTGCAAAACTGTAGATTCCACTCAATGTGTGTACTACAACTAGAAAGCGACCAAATCATTGATTGTGGGAAGATCTCCCTTCATGAGATGTAAAGGGAAACATTTATTTTTATATTTGCTAAAGGGATTGTACCAGCTTAAATAGACTTGCCGGTCAAACTTTTCATGAACTTCCAGCGAACTAAGTGTGGTCTTCAGTTGTATGTTAATTTAAACTTAATAATAAACTTGACTCAGAAAATAGCTAAAATACTTGGTGCAGTTATTGAAAAGTATTTTAGCCGTCTCCAAATTTATCAGCCGGCAACATTTATTGTAAATTTTGGTGTATAAAAAACCACGTTTCCCATTACACCTCATGAAGGGATTGAGGAGAGCTTCTGACCGCCAATGAGCTGTGCGCTTTCTAATCTTTCACTAACTGCTTGAGACCTACAGCTTTACACCGGTTCCAAATGGTATTTTGAGAATCGTTTTCGTGGCTAATTACTCAATAGCGTCGCCATCACTAAGCGAGGTGGTCGTTTTCCAAGGAAATGTAAGGTGGGCAGAGCAGGGATCGAACCCACTTTCTGTTGTTGCCAGCTTCAGTAGATCCAGCGAACAAATTTATTGTGAATTTCCATATATCACGTATTGGGTATTGTTGTTGATATTGTCGTTTTATTATCCGTGTAATGTGTAGCTCTAAGTTTAAAAAATTTCTAAGATATTTGACACAGTTTCTTGACGGAATTTTGTACGCCTTCGTAGATCCAGCGAACAACGTTTGCTATATATTTGCATGTTTTACCTACACTGAGGGAAATCATATTATTTTTCGCTTGATTGAATTTCTTCGCATTTTGTAGCATAAATTTATGATTCGGTATAATTAAGCTGATCAACCGTTCCACTTTTGGCGTGATTTTCCCCACTTTTTGTTGAATTTGCCTGCATTTTGGTATTTCATCCCGGCATGAATCTACCGTTACCATAGGATTATATAAAAAATTAAACGCTTTATTTTATATATCTATTTATGCACTGCTTTACAGTTGAAAATTCTCCATTTGAACTGGTTTTGAA
The DNA here is from genome assembly GCA_963931995.1 of Phaonia tiefii. Lineage (NCBI taxonomy): Eukaryota > Metazoa > Arthropoda > Insecta > Diptera > Muscidae > Phaonia > Phaonia tiefii. The sequence continues at coordinate 60,283,723 of OZ008368.1, read as the reverse complement.
CACCCGGAGTTTGCCATTTAAATGTCATTTAATATGAAAATTTTCATGCACATTATGCAACAAACCAGTGTGCGCAGAGCATTCCAAAGACTTGCCGCAATGCGATAGTTGTATTTGAATCTCAATAATTTAATTACAAATTTATATAATACTTATATAATAATAATATACTATTTACAAAAACTCAAAATAAAATATACTTTTCAATTATATCATCATATTTGCCTGCGTTTTACTATACATACCCAGGTGTGTATGCTGTTGGCGTAAGGGTGCAACTTTGTAAATGGGCTTTATCTTCCAAATGGATGATCCAATCCTAGCCAAACTTGAGGCTATTGCGTAAAACAGTTTTGGCTAGTATATCAGGAAATTTCAAGTCGATCCGGTTATTCAGTTCAGTTGAAAACGCAAAACATACCCAGGTATATTGCCGTTGACATAAAGGTTAATGTGAAACTCCCCTTTGTCGTATTTTAACCATAGATAAAGTAAACAAATAGATGAAGCACAAGTGTTGGAAAAATTTTAGTGTAATGGGTAATTTTCTAGATGTCGTTGAAGGCAATAAATGACTTATTTTTTTTTGTTCCCAATAAAAGTAAAAAAATATGACAATAAAAATCTAAAATTTCATAAGAAAAAAAATTATTTTCCAAAAAATTTCAAGAATATAAGAATACAACACGTTAGTTAAAGTAGAATATCTCATTCCCATCGAATTTCAAAGCCATGTCACTACCGTCTAAGTTGGTTCTTCCTCCGGTTCAGCTACCATTTCATGTTGAGGATCCTCAGTTCTTCCTCTAACGGTTTTGACATCTGCGACCACAGAAGTTGCTACAGTTTTTGGGCGGGGAAGTCTTTAGATTAAAAAGGCGTTCCGGGATGTTCATCTTTGGGCGGTCTTACGGGTTTTCTTCTATTGATATCCCAAAACTGGTGTCATGGCTTTGAAATAGTTTTTTATATAAGAAACAAATGCTATCATGTAAAATCACATAAATTTTGTCTCATTTTCCAGTGTTTAAATTACTTTCACAAAAATTTTGCCACAATTTTGAATAAACGTCAATGAGAATTATGGGAAACTTCAGTGAAAGTGACAGTAGTACAGGACAGCACTTAGTGAACAAACTTGACAATGGTCGCACTACTATATCTATTATTTCCTTTATCTATGATTTTAACTAACTAAAGTGTGTCTCAGTAAGAATGCACTTTTTAATTTTAAAATAAGGTCACCTATGGTTTGAGATACTTGTGATTTGTTTGTTGGATTGTAAAGAAGGCATGTTCCGATTAAGTATGGAATAAAACGTCCACAAAATGACCCAACGAATGCCGTTCACAGTCACTGCAAACTCGGCCTCATCTTCAAAAAAGTAAGGCTCAATCACGCCGCCTAAACAAAGTCAGCACCAGACAGTTGTTCGTTGTGGCTGCATTTGTTTCTCGGGGATTGCATGAAGATTTTCTGAGCCCCAAATTCGACAGTTTTGTGTATTTACGAAGCCATTCAGATAGAAATGCGCTACATCGGAGAAAAATTGTTGAAAAATTTACATTGACTTCAGGTTGCTACATTAGCCATTGCACGAATTGCCAGCGCTTTCCATAGTTTGAATTTGAATTGCTGAATTTTGCACGCATGAAGATGGAGGTCATTTGCCAAAATTTGCTGCGTAGCGCTTCGTGAAATTTAAAGTTGTTGAGAACGATAACGAATTGATGTTTTCGTTTACAGCAGTAATTTTTTCAAAAAAAAAACCGACCTGTACGTGGACGCACAGGAGTGTTACTATCCATAATCGACTCAGTGACTTCAAATTTTTCAACCACTCTTCGAATGGTTGACACATTAGCTGCTCTTTATCGACGGAAAATTCTTCTAAGTTTGCGAGCGGTCTCAACAATACTTTTCACATTTTTTAATAAGTTTTCTTAATTATAGCGCGTTGTTCTTTCGTAAAGAGCTAAATTTTTAGTAATCGGAATAAACACATGTCATTGGTGTCAAATTTCAGAGTTGCCACTTGCACAAAAACAAAAAGACACTAGATTTAAAAAGTGCAATCTTACTAAGACACCCCTTTTATTTGGGTTTGTGTTTAAATGCAAAAAATTGCTCTTTTGATCTATTGTGTCCCGCTTTTATGCCACAACCAGTTGGTTAGGTTAGGTTTAATAGACATGAGATATCTATTTGAGTCCTGGTCAAGTTTTACTAATTACTTACTAATTTCCCCCCAAACCCTTCATAGAATGTTATAGGAATATATTTATTTTTTTATTTATTTTCCTAAGATTTTAATGGCCAGTTTCACAGTTGAAAATTCTCCATTTAAATGTAGTTTAAATGCCCGATGCTTGTCATTAAAATGTCATTTAATATGAAAAATGTCTGAGAGCTTTTATACTGAGCTTTTAAATGACGAGTGTGAAACTCGCCCTAAGGCTTTGTGTTCGACTTACGCTATGAATCTATAAAGTACTTGTCGCACACAATATAAATTAGTTTATGTTGAAATGAAAATATTTCTTCTATTGCGTTATCACCTAGTCCCACTGTTTTTGTTTTATTCAATTACTTATGGTATCCGTTTTTTAACCAAACTCCGGTTTGGGTTTAAACTTGCCATATGGTGTTAAGAAATATATACCACACCGCACCGCGTTTAGGTTGATATATCCATTTGATTATATATATATATATATATTACAAGCACTTTCATCAAATTGAATTGTATTGCCAATTGAATTTAATTCCATGAGATCATAGGAAAAGCAACGAACTAAGACCTGTCACCCGGCAACACCCATAAAGGACAATTCGCACACACACATTGAAAAATATACTGTGGGTAATGTGACAGAAGTTAAGGAGTTTGAGTATTCAGTAGGAGAAATAGAAAACGAAATAATAACGACCATCATCATTGAATTTATTACAGTTGTGACTTAAACCACTTTATCCGCACACAACAGCTTGACCCAATATATATGTACGAGTATAAAAAAAGGAACTTCCAAATACTGTTTCACCGATTGTTGTATTTGGTTGGCGACACAACTGAAGAACGCGCACATATACAACTCGTATTGTATGATATTTATGTCTTCCATTTTGAAATTCGCATAATCTGTATGCCATCATGCTCTTACTTGGGATATGGTCCTCCATTTCCATCCGATTGATGAAAAACAGTAACCTCAGTGCATGGGGCGAAATATTCACAATAATGAAAATATGGTAACAACTTGACAGTGTACCCAGAACAGTGGTTGGAGTCCATATTCAAGATTAAAGATATTTAAAAATGTGAAATGACGTTGGCCTTGAATTTCTACTTGGATATCCCCAAACCGTGTGAATCCAAATGGGACATATCTCCCCCTAATATTATGAAAAGCTTCTGTTTATGGTCTCGAGAGGATTTTCCCCAGCTTCGTTCATTATTATCTGCACACGCTACCAGCTATTCAGTGGCCAATTGACATAATTCAACAATCCAAAAAATGGAGAAAATTGGAAAATAAATTTGGGACTTCTGTATAAAAACACTAGTGTATAAAAAAACTAGAGAGATATTCTATATCTCATGATTACTCCTTCATATTGATGGTTATACTTATAAATAAATATGATAAATTTAAAGTGTTTTTAATTTAATGCCACTTAAATATAAACATTTATCTTAGATCAATTTGCATCTGAGTGGCTTATATTGTTGGTTTGCAGAAGCATTAAAATGGTTTCCTATTACATTTCATGATCAGATTGGGAAGAGCTTCTCACAACCAGTGACTCTTCTACTTTTGCTCTTACTAAATGGGCTCTACAGTTTTAAACCGGTTCCGAAGGGTATTTTGAAGAGCTTGTTCATGGCTAAGTCTTCGATAGTGTCGTTATCACAAAGCTAGGTAGCCGTCGTCGAGAGAAATGTAAGTTGGGCAGAGCAGGGGTCCTCTTCTCATACACAAGAGTCGCGCACATTAATCAGTGCACCACCGAGGGCCACAGGAGCATAAAATGAATCTGCAATATTGAGGCTCCAGGTTTTATATCAAAACTTGCTGGTAAAGAATTTGCATAAAACTTAGATGAATACATAGACACTAGACCACGTCACGCAAAAAATTCCCCAAAGTCGAAGGATTAATATTTTAGATGTCTCGATGAAACGTAAAAAAAACTTTAAAAAAAAGTATGCAATAATTTTTATTAAAAAAAATTATTCGATAGCGCTAAAAAGTATGCAATAATTTTCGGTAATAATGCAAACAACATGAAAACATATTTATAGTAATGCTGCAAATATGTCTTGTCATACCATAGATAAACAAAAAACCATAGATGGCGGAAGATAAGTGGTGGATTTGAAAAAAAGGGAAGTTTTCTGGATGGCGCCGGAGTGTTGGATATTGGCAAATTTCTCTGGAAACAAAAACTATTTAACCATGCCTGATTGCCTTTTGTATTGTCAACAAATATCAAAAGCGATATGTTTTTCTATTACTTATATCCTATTTTAAAACTAAAACAACAAAATCTAAATAAAAATTATGTTTGAGTGGTCTATCGTTGCATCCGAGTGAAAAATGGTCGTACGGGAACAGCATGCGCCCTCTGGTGAAAATGGTGATTAAGCGAATGAATCGTATATGGTTTTCATGTATGTTTGGTCATAAGTAACTTTTTTGTTTTTAAATAAAACTGTATGCTTCGGAAGCAAAATGATCTTGGGTTTTAAAGGGCTTTAATCCGAGAATTTTTGTTTTAAATTTTGCGGCTAGAAACTGCATTAAATGACGCCTTTATTACAAGATGATCTCATACGTCAGCGACTTCGATAGCACAAATGTAGTACTCGACGAGGCCAATACAACGATGTCTTGTATGATGCGATCGAACCACAAACAAAAAAATACCCGGGACCCCCTTTAGGATTGCGTTGTCGTGCCGATGATCTCTAGGTAACTCCTCCATTCTCAAACCAGTACCAATCAGTTCTCTGTCGAGAATAGAGCCCGTATGTCCGCTTGGCTGTTTGAGAAGATTTTTACACTCTTTTCTTCTATTGCGTTATTTCGTAACTGTTGACGCGGCTAGGGTAGTGCCAATATTTGTGCTTGAAAATTACTGTCAAAAACAGGGGACCGATTGATAGTGTTATACCAAATGATGTTGAGTAGAGCTCCCACTCCACTATCCTTCTTAGATCCATCCGTAAAAATTACCATGTTAACATCCTGCAACGGTGAGTAATTCTCCCAGTCTCCTCAATGGAATGGGATTGTTCTGAAGTTTAACCGAATGTTGAACTTTGGACTAGCATAGTCCGATATTTCAGGTATGACCTCAGTAGGCAAAATTCATAGAATCCTACAGGCGATAACTCCTTTGGGAGCAACATTTCAGCTCACAAAGCCACAGACCCGTCGGTGTTAAAAAGACTAGAGTGCGCGGCTCTTGTGCATGAGAACTTGGATTCGAGCGCTCCTCTGGCCACCTTAAATTTCATTCGACGACGGCCACCTCGCTTAGTCTTTGCGACACTAGTACTTAGCCATGATAAAGCTCCTCAAAATAATGTTCGGAACCGTTGTAAAACTATAGGTCGCAATGACTGAGTGCAAAATTTTATCGTACACAGCTCACTGGTTGTGAGAAGCTCTCCACAATCCCTACGTGGCACATAATTGGAAACGGATTTGTTTAAGCCACAGAGCACTTTTGGCCGATACACTCTTATCACATTTTTTAGTCGGAAGTATATTCAGCATCGTATTGAGATCAGTAGAGGAGCATATTCGTAATGCCCTTGTAACGCCCGTGTATGATGTTCTCTGTACTGTTGGCAATTTTCTATCTTTCTCCACAGTCTACCACCATACCGATAGGTCTGATCGGTTCTAACTACCGCAGTGTATACTCACAATACCATCCTTGGGTTAAAACCTCCAGTTTACCGCCTTAATATGCAGAATTCCACCAAAATACTTCACCCTATCCTACCATTCCAGTTTTTTACCCTTCACTGAGAGTAGCTGATATTGTGGAATAGCAAAATTCTATAAAGTTCTTACAGTGAATCAAAATTGTACCAAAATAAACATAATATGTAACACAAAGTGCATAATGCGTTTTATAAAAGTACATAATTTGTTCTAAAACCGTACATAACACGTAAACTACTAAAATGTACATAACGTGTTCCAAAATATACGTTATTCTTTACTCTTGATGTACTTTTTTCGTTACACTTAATGTACTTTTTTGACACACGCTGTGACTTTTTAGTACAATTTTTGGTACACTTTACGAACTTTTTTGGTGAACCTTTTGTAATTTTTGGTAGGGTTAAAGCACTCAATCTATGACACAATTTTGGTGCATTACATATATATTTTTGGTTCGCCTTATGTACCTACGCTACAGTCTGTGAACTTGTTTGAATTTTATGTACTTTTGTGATGCATTTTGTTTACTCTCAGGAATAGTCTATGTACTTTCTGGAGCGATGACTGAAATTGGACATTCTTCTAATGATAGCACAGAAGCACAGAACATAAATTTATCTTATTCCCTCATTCTGTCGACTGTATAAACAGTCTGTATCCACACGTTTGGCATACACACACACGTATTCTCTTAGAAGTGATCACACACAATTAATTAAGGATATATTCACTCGTTTACTGGAAACGTTATTTAGTTCTCACGAAGGTTTTTTTAATTTGGAGTAACAACAACTCGGTTGCTGTAACCGCAAAAACAGTTGGTGGAACCGCTTTTCGTTTCACGCACGTTTTTATTTCACAGCTTATAGTTATTTCTCATAACTCGTTTACTGCAAACATTTTTCGGTTCTCCCAAACGAAATGACATGTATGGCTTAACAGAAGTTCGTTCCTCCCAAGTACAGTCCCCAAATGAATTTCAGTTATCTGAGATTTCGTTTGTAAGGACCGAGTTTTTTCTTTGCCTGCGACTAGCAAGTAGATGCGTTTTTCAGCTCTTCATTATACGGGTCCTGGCGAGCAAAATATCTTTAAGTGGACATTTGCGATGACTGGAAACAGTCTCGAGGAATTCCCACAATTGCTTAAGAACGATCTTTTGATTAATGAAGTCTTCTGCGTGGCTTTGTTATTATCTAGTTTGGGTTAAGGTTAACATTGGTTTCATGGTTCTGGAATAGATTCTCTGTTTAAATAAAAAATTTTCTCTGTGCACATCTGGGTTATAGTCGTGATACAAAGTCCAAAATAAATTTATTGTAAAGTCGAACACATAATTTGATTTTCTCCAACCTATTTTAAACACAATTAGGATCTGAGAACCAACAAAAGTAGTTGCCACAACCTTATTGAGTTATTGAAACAGTTGAAGCCTGGGAATTTACTATTGTTCGTAGGATATCTACCAATTCGTACCCAAATTTACTAACAACCCAATATTTAGTTCTGTTAACAAAAGTTTAGTTTCTAACCACTATGCCCAAGAACTTATACTGGTTGCATCAAAAAAATAAATGAAACCATCGCTACCAGGAATGAAAAAAAAATCGTCAATGGTTATTGGAAAACATGAAATCTATTTGAAGCCAAATATGGATGGCAGCAAAAAAAAAGCGACACACGCATTCAGTTATACACAACTACTATTAGGGTCAGTTACTGGGATCAGTAAGACCAACTCTCGGGGTTATTACCGGCAATGCCACTCATCGTGGAACAGTAGCAGTAGCTCTTGTTGGAATTGAAAGACAGAGCAGTGTTATTGCCTTTGTCATTCCGTGATATAAAGGATGTCGACGCCGTCAAGCTTTAGCGACAATAAGCTTATAGATTTAAAAAATGACAGAAACATATACATACTCATACAGGCCAATGAAAGGACACAAAATCGGAATTGAATTTTAAGTCCTCGCTATCTGTCGAAGAGTACTAAAACCAGTACAGACAAGAAAACATACAAATTGAAACTTAAAATTTTATAGATTCTCCATATATACGCATAAATTCGTTAAAACACACATATCCTTAAAAACAGTCATGCTTACACAGAGTCCGACCCTTCACTAGTTATTCATTCCTCACTCACTGGCACACACAAAGGCAGACGACAGTCAGTGTCATAGTAAATGATACAAAATTGAAAGGGTTTTCATGGGCACATATACACACACGCATTAACTATCGCAATGTTGTTTTAAAACACAGAATATCCAGTCTACCCCGCTGCGTTTCCTCGCTCCCACCATCAAGCTTTCTAAAGGCTACATTCGACTTATTTTTTTATTTAACAATGAACGGGTCAATGTGAACATATATTGTTAATATTGTGTCGATAATTTTCCTCTGGTTTTTTAGTCCGTTTTACTTATTGTCAGCAGCAGCTGCGCATTTGTGATAAACTTGATTCATTTAGGAATTTATTGAATTTTTTCATATTTGTGTAATTTTTTATAAAATTATAGTTCAATATTGTAGATATCTGGATTCCGTTGTTCCTTTTTTTGTGTTGCTTTAAAATACTCGAAATATTACTTTAAATTTATGATTACTTTTGGGGTCTGCCCCTAAAAGTATGCTAATCTGTAATAAGCCATAAAGTATGCAACACTTTAGGATATAAATTCTTATTAAATGAGAGAATTTTTTGTAATAAGGCCAATGTGATGGTACATTGTACTGAAATATTATCATTTAAAGGAATAATGATGTTTAACTATGATGATATTTGTTTCGTATTTGGGTGACTTAAATCGAAAGGAGTTTAGGGGAATTTAAGACAGAAATAAAGAATTTAAAGATTACTACTAGCAAACCGTTAATAAATAAAGTTGCGCTTAATAAAGTTCATTCAAAATATTGAATCTCGTAATAATGCAGTGTCTATTACACCTTCTGGTTAGTTGCGAAAAAATTACTCATTTATTTTTACTGCTTTTAAGCACAAAACTCAGCATGAAAATTAGCCAAAACAGCCCATTTATACAACCGATTTCCAAGATAATTTAATGCGTCCCTACGGCAAACTGTTTGGCAATGTCTTTGCCAAAATATGCCCTAAGCCATAGTTTGTTTAATAAACTCCTTTCATATGAGAGCCAATTGAAAATACATTATTAAGTGCCTGCTGTGTTCGTACAACACACAAACTCAAAGTTGTATTCAGAGTTAGAGTCAACGTTATTGTCCTTAACACCGCTGATAACGCTTCCAACTTAACACAAACCTAACAACCACATTGTTAGCTGAGACAAGAAAAAATAAGTAAATGCAATAAAAATGGTCAACTAATTGATGATAAATCGTATACAAATGTTTGTATGATGATGGCAGCCAAGGAAATAGAGAAATGTCCAAACCACAAATACAAATTTCGAGATAATCTGAGCTGCCATAATACGCACAAAATCCCATACACATACATACATAGAGAGAATAAATGTATTCACAGCCAAAAAGAGAGACAAAAGTAGCAAATCTGAAAATAAAAATACTTATAGAATGGAAATTTATGTCTGACTACCAACTGTTTATATGAAAATTATACAAAGAACATACAAATTTTGGTTCTGCTCTGTTATGAAACATTAAGATAACAAGCCAAGAAGTGCCACAAAAGCACATTACACATGCTTACAAATGCACGACGTACTTTAAGGGGCCAGACAAACAAACACCACGGCAGAGCACAGCATACTTTTATGGGAACGAAAAGTACAGCATATTTTAAGGAGGGAAAATTGACCATAGTGGAAGATGCTTCAGTTTAACATAAGAAGGCAATAAAAATAACATTAAAGTCAGATTATATGTTAAATAAAAGTATAATATGGGGGAAAAAAGTTTTAAAGTATCTCTTTAATATTGGATAACAATGGGAAAAATCAGTTACAACAAAAGAAAACTTCTCTCGGAATTGTAAGTAGTCCGAAGTGAGACCAACACAAACACTTTAATAGAATGCGATCTGTGGCACGTATTAATAATTATGGGTTTTCTATTGAATTGCTAATATACACCAATTGAATATTCTTAAATTCACAATACTGGCATTTAATGTATAGAGTGAGACTTACACGGACTAGCACTGACTATTGTGTACACGTTAAAGACTTCCCAAATCGAACGAATTTTGTTCCACGAATCAGACCCAGTACACTAAACATACGTGTAAAATTTCAATGAGTTAGGTGCATGCATAAGCCAAGCCCTCGAATGCCCTTTTTTGAGATTGTTGCTGCTGAAAGAATAATATAACAAAAATATCAATACTGATGAAGAAAACATATTTTAGATCATTCAATATCCTTCTTAAAGACTGTATAAATTTCTAATGTTGGTTATAAAAAAATAAATGGTTTCCCATTACATCCCATGAAGGGACCGGGGAGAACTTCTCACAATCACTGAGCTGTGCGCTTTCCAGTTTTCACTCACTGATTGGGACCTACAGTTTTACACCGATTCCGAACGGTATTTTGAGAGCTTTTTCATGGCTATATACTCGATAGTGTCGCCGTCACTATGCGAGGTGACCGCCGCCGAAAGAAATTTTTTTTTTTTTGAAGGTGGTCAGGTTCGAACCCAGGATCTCATGTACAAGAGCCGCGCACACTAACCTTTGCACCACCGACGGCTAATGTTGGTTACACAATGCACCAATGTTGGTTACACAAACAAAAATATTTTTGGTTTCAATTTAAATTTAAAGTATCAGGAGCATTAGAGCATAATTATTGATCTTTAATTAAGATTTTAAACAATCTTTAATTCCCAATGCGAATAGATATTGATGCTTTACAAAACACATTAAAATTCTTTGAGTGGGAATTCCACTTGCTCTTATATATCTTATTTGGATCATTTAATCACAACGAACATTGGAACTTCTTCCCATTAAACAAAAAATCGTAATGAAAATACGTTGTAAAATTCCAGAAGGCGGTTTCTGATTCTTGAATTGTCTGACATGGAGATTTTTCAATCCCCATATTGGTGAACATTTGCAAATGTAAGTGGAAATACTTCCAAGGTGCCAGAAATATTGTTACTCAATCGGAGATTAACTGGGCTATAAACAGCGTCAACCCCATTAGACTGCCGGGCCCGATTTGGTACTACTATCAGAATATTAGGCTAATACATATCTAGTGATCTCCAGGCTGATGAGGTTATACCTAGGATACACTTCAGATGCATACCTAAAATATGGGAAGGTAGAAGAGGGCTGTTTATTTCCAGGGCGGGATAGGTCTCACATGCAGCCTCCAAAGACTTACGGCCTGCAAGTTTGTCATCGCTGCTAATGAGGAATTTGAAGTGATTTTGGAATTTTTTACCATCGACAAATATTCCTAATGGTTACAGTAAAATTTTAAGGCAACTGCGATAATCTACGTTTGAATTGGATTACATTACAGTAAAGAACACACTTTAACAAATTAAAATTTATCTGAAGCCGTTTGAAAATGCCGACATCTAAATTTAGAATTTTTGCAACCTGTAAAAAACGCAATATTTTCCGGAAAAGGTACCATGATTCATTCAATATTTTCTTTAGTTTTTGATGTGTTAAAATCTATAGGCGCCCAAACACAGTTTGTCCGACTGCGATCACAGATTGTTTGGTGTTAAACTCCTCCGAAACGGCTGAACCGATTTGTATGAAATTTTTAGAATCAGAATCGGCCAACATCTGTTTTTCATAGCCCTAAAGGATGAGGGTGACCCACCCCTATATAGAACACAGATTTGTCTGACTGCGAAACACAGATTGTCAGACTGCGAAAAACACACACTGATGTAGCGGCAACGAATATTTGTCTTGGGTGGGTGCGGAGCACTCTCAGAGCAAAGAGAATAATGACGTGGTTATATGTATATAAAAATGAGATAGCAAGAGAGCAACGAAAATTGTGTGAAATTATGTAGCGTATGTACAAACATAACAATGTATGTATAAGCATGTGTCTGTTGCTTTGCATTCTCTTTGTTTTTTGTGGGAATAAAACAAAAGTATTAAGAAAGTTAATAATGACACACATGCTTGCATTGGTCTTTAAATAATTTTGAGTATTAATATTATTGAAATGAAACGTCATCATATGATTGAACCCTGTTTTTTTCCAATGTCACATTTACTAATGTGTTCATAGAAATCGAACAGGTACCGTGTAAGAAAAAGATGTTACCACATCGCCCGCGAGTTCGAACACTCATTGGAGTATTTTTTAAAGAAGCCTATACAAATTTTGAAATTTTTCTGATACAACGCATTGTTAAATATATTTAATTTAAAATTATGATCATTTGGAAACATACGCTATAGTCAGCATTCTTTGGAAATGTGAAATTTGTTTGAATAATTTTCCAATTTCGATGTATGGCAAAAATTTTGTTCGTCGTTTTTTTATAAATTTTTTAAATTTTTTTTATAGTCTGAAATGTTCTTAAATATACATCAACAAAGAAATAGACCTTACGCAGAACTGAGTGTAGGAGAGGTAAATATGTAAAAAAGTGGAATTTTAATAGGAAATTTGTTTTGAATTAAAAATATCTAAGCTTTATTACTACGAACAGATTAATGAATCCGTTACTTTTTAAATGAAACACAGTTTTTCTTTGGAAAAAAAAAATAGTTTCAACATAATCTCCATTTAGCTCAAAACACATAGTTCAACGTTTCTCCAATTTTTGTATCGCTTCCAAAAAATAGGATTTTTCGAGATCCATAAAATAGGTATTTCGTTGATCAATTATTTCATCGTTGGAGCTAAATCTCTTTCCACCGATCCATTTTTTTAGGTTTGGAAATAGGTAATAGTTAGGGACTAAGTCCGTAGAATATGGCGGAGGAGGTACCAATTCGTAGCACAATTTATGATATTTTTTCATTGAGACTAAACACGTGCGCACCAGTGCATTATCTTGATGAAAAATAACATTTTCCTTGGCCGTTCGTTCTTTTTTAAATCCTCGTTAAATCGGTTGGATAAGTTGGCATAATATTCGCCGTTTTTTGTTTTCCCTTTTGAAGGTAATCGATGTGGATTATCCCGCGTGCATTAGGGTTAATTGAGAGCAAACGCGGCACCCATCTTGCAGACAGCATTCCTAAACCCAACTCATTTAAAATCGAAACCACACTGCCATATGAAATGCCCATGGCATCAACAACCTCACGTCCTTTTACTCTTCGATCGTCCAACACTATATCGTGGATTTTTTCGACATTTTTGGGTGTATTGACCTCAATCAACCGTCTAGAACAGAGGTGTCCAAACTACCGCCCGCGGGCCAAACCCGGCCCGGCAGGCGATTTTATCCGGCCCGCCAAGGATTTTGAAAAATTTCGTAAAATATAAATTCTTCAAACTTACAAACTTCTACAACGTACACCAGCAGCAAAGCATCAACATCAGCGTCCGTCACTTACTCATTTTCTCTCTCAGCTTGGCTATCGCTGTCTCCCACTCTCTGGCACGACCGCAAAATGAAAAGAGAAAGACAAAAACATCTTTGCTAATGGTATTTCAAGAATAAATTTGCACGTCGCTTCGTGTAGGTTTGCCGAGTATACAGCCCGCATATGACTGCAACGTTGGCGACGTTTCAAGTCAGTTTCAAATGGAAATAATTGATCTTCAAGCTAGCGATCAAATCAAGAACAAATACAAGCAAGGAAAATTGATCAATTTTTAAAAATTTTTGGACGCAATAAAGTTTCCAAATTTAAAGCGATTGGCTGGTAAATTTATTTCTATGTATGGCACTACCTATATGTGCGAACAAACTTTTTCCAGGATGAAGTATCTGAAATCTAAATATAGGGAAAATTTATCGGATGATCATTTGCAATCATTGCTAATAATTGGTGTTTCCGATTTGAATCCCAACTTTGAAGAAATTCTCCAGGAAAAAACCCAGTTCCACCATTTCCATTAAAAATTGCATAAAATAATTTTATAATAATATAATTTTGACATGTTTGTTTAGTATTGTTATATCTGTAATTTACTATAAAAAATAAAATTCAATGCTGCTTTACTTGTAATAAGGTTTTTTAATTCATATATTTACAATGCTTGGCCCCCGCTAATGCATTTAAATACCAAACTGGCCCTCGCAGCAAAAATTTTGGACGCCTATGGTCTAGAACGTTCAGCGCCATTGGTACTTGTGCGACCACAACGAAAGGCAGTAAACCATTGAAATCGATGGTGCAGAGTCCCCATAGTATTTATCAAGCTTTTCCTTGGTTTGATTGACGGTATTTTTTTCTTGCAAAAAGGAATGTTTAATGTGCACTCGAAATTCATTTTTTTCCATTTTTAAAAAATGCTTTTAAACGCAAAGTAAATGACGAAACTTACTCAAAATTTGGCAGTAGTCTACTAAAAGCTTGTACTTAATGGGAGCTGTATTGCATTTCATATTACTATGAAGGAAGTTCGAACAGTAACGGACTTATTGACCCGGCCTCTAATTGGATAAAGATACCGTGTCTTGGTAGCTAACATAGAAAACAATTAGTAAGATACCGCCAATACGTAATTATACCCTTTAGGCCAATTTTTCAAGAGATTTTTGGAACGAAGTTCCTAATCGCTCGTTGCTGGATGGGGGCTAAATAAAGAAATAAACAATTTGTTTAACACTATTATTCTACAACCCAGTATTATCAACTATATTGGGTACTTTTGCTTTAGTTTGTGTCTAGACTAACATATGTTGGGAAATTTCATGTTTAATGGGAAGTTTTCTAGGTGGAGCCTGTAACCAATAATAAGTAAATATTGTAGTTTTGAACCCAATAAAAAGTAAATTTAGAAAAGCCAAAGTGAAAAAATATTTAAAAAAGTCACATGAGGCGTTCCGGTTGGAACGAAATTCCTTTCGCTATATATTATGTACTAGTTAGTTCCGACATGCCTAGGATGCCTGTTGAAAAATACTGTAATTTAAAAGGGGCTTTAAGAAAAAATACTTTTTGTAAAATGATAAACATTTTATAAGAAATTTTTTATTTATGGAATGTATATTTATAAAAAAGTATATTTTTAATTTGTTAGAATATGTATTATATTTCCCCGAAAAGGTCTTTTCTTTAATAAGAGGTACTTGTTTTATTAAAAGCTAATGTTTTTTTAACAAAAGCTACCATTTTTAATAAGAAATGCTTTCTGTAAGAAAAAGCCTAGGGCTATGGTTTTTTTTTAAAAGAAGTACTTTTTTTAAGAACAGGTACTCTTTAAAGAAGTGGTACTCTTTTTAGGGAAAGGTTTTATATTTAAGAAAATTTAGTTATTTTCAGAAAGGCTACTTATCTCAAGAAAAGAAAAGAAAAGGTATTATTTTATGGTTAAGAAAAGGTACTTTTAAGAAAAGGTTTATTTTTTGTAAGATAATTTATATTTTTTATGAAGAAAGGCTTTTTTACGAAAGAATATGTGTAATTTTAAGAGTAGGTACTTATCTCAAGAAAAGCTATTTTGTTTTACAAAAATGGTATTCTGTAGAGAAAAGGTAGTTGTTTAAGGAGAGGAAGTATGTTATAGGTAGCAATATGTCAAAAAAAGTGGTTTTTCCAATTTAAAGATATATGTACCAAATTATATGTACTGATTTGGGGATACATTCGGCTATCTGAAATCCTCATTAGGGTGGCACTCAATTACATGATATGTGAATTATAGGGTGTTCTTGTTGTCATTGATTTTTCAACTGATTACGAATTTTTTCCTGTAATATTATTAATATCCGAAAAACTGGAATTTTTTAATTTTTTATAATAAACTGGGTTAGTAGCCTTTCATTTAAGATGAATATTTCATTCGTACACTGAGAGAAAAAAAATTATTATAATAATAAGTGGTAAAGGTAGATTTACGACTTTTTCATTTAAAATGGCACAAAAACGGCTGAAGATTTTTGGCCAAAATTTTCTATTTCTCGTTTAGAACCTTAAAATCTTAAATTCTACCAAGGCGCTTCGCAGTACAATGTTTCGTTTGGAAAAAAAATTGAAAAAACTTCAAGAAAAATGGAAAAAATCCAAAATTTTTAGCTTTTTTACCTTCCTCAACTCATAACGTCCAAACTAAGCTTTGTGACGTGAAGCGCCTTGGTGGAATTTTAGATTTTAAGGTTCTAAACGAGAAATAGAAAATTTTGGCCAAAAATCTTTAGCCGTTTTTGTGCCATTTTAAATGAAAAAGTCGTAAATCTACCTTTAGCACTTATTATTATAATTTTTTTTCTCTCAGTGTACGAATGAAATATTCATCTTAAATGAAAGGCTACTAACCCAGTTTATTGTAAAAAATTAAAAAATTCCAGTTTTTTTTTTTTTTTAATTTAATTTTTTAATTTTTAAGCCCACGAAAATGGTTGAACTGTGTTATATTTTGAAATACAACTAATTTTTAAAAAAAAACTCGTGGAATAAATATTGTTTCTGAGTCCCCAAAGATTCATATTCAACAATAAAAAAGTTATTTTTCGCAAAAAGTCGTTTTTGATATATTGCTAGTTATAGGATAATGTACTTTTTTAAGAAAATGTACTTATTTAAAAAAAATTTTTTCTTTTAAGAAAATGTACTTTTTGGAAGAAAATTTACTTTTCTAAGCAAAGGTACTTCTTAAGATAAGGTATTTTTTTAAGAATAGGTAGATTGTTTAAGAATTTGAATAGGTATATTTTTTGAAAAAATTTACCTTTTTTAAGAAAACGCACTTACTTAAGAAAATTTTATTTTTTTAATCTTTCACTTTGGCTTTTCTAAAATTATTTTTTATTCGGTTCAAACTACAAAATGTAATAAACAGGCGCCACCTAGAAAATCTCCCATTAAACAAAAAATATCCCCCGATATTTTAGTCTAGACACAAACCAAACGAAAATTACGAGTGTAAGAGTGAGTGTGCTGCTAAATGTGAGTGTGCTGCTATTGTATTTCATGGATTTGCCAGTCTTGCACTTTGGTTTTTCTAAATTTACTGTTTATTGAGATTAAAACTATAATATGTAATACACTGGCTCCACCTAGATCCATCTTTTTAAACGACCCACCTAAATGATCATATTTTTCATGTATAATATACAGCGAAAGGGATTTCGTTCCAACCGGGTGTCCCCTGACTTCTCATGTAATTTTATTTTATTTTGATTGTCGTCTGAAAAGTTCGTAATTCCGCGCCATAAAAGGAATATATTTTACCCACAAATGAGGTCACAAGAGCTTAATATGTATAAAAAATTCGAATTGTCATTGCAGATTTGGAATTTAAAACCTCTAAGCTTTTTACTGTTTGGAAAAAATCAATGAGTGTTCGAACTGACGAGCGCTGTGCTAACACCTTTTTGTTACACGGTACCTGTTCAATTTCTAAGAACACATTAGTAAATGCTACATTGGGACATAAAAAAAGAATAGTTTTGTGCTGAAGGCTCTTTTTCTATTGCACTTTCTTTTTCTTACATCTGCTTTAATATTAGATGTAATATTGTTAAAATAAAAAAAGTAATATTTAGCTCACTGAGATAAAAATTTTGCTTATAAAAAGAGCGACAACAAAAAGTGTTGAATAGTATAGAAAACTTATTGCACTCTTTTTCCGCTCTCATATAGAGAGTCTGAGTAAAAGAGCATACACGAGTCTTATTCTCTTTATAGAATATTTCAATATATATGCCCCATTTCGAAAATGTTGTTACATTAAACAATACAAAAAGCATAAATGTTTCAAAAGGCATCAACGTTTCTATTCTATACTATACTATTCATGATTATTTGGCGACGATCACCTACTTGTTTGTTCACTGCCGCTACATCAATACTATCATACCTATTTTCAGGCAGAGACTATTGTTGTACATAAACCATGTATGTGATGCTAACGCTGTGTGTTGTTTACGTGTGTTCACATTGATAGATTGCCCTACCCGTGCCTATAGATGATAACACATCAACTAATTAATTGTATTATATTGACGGTATATTTGTCTATATCATAGTAAATAATTGAATGATACATCAATATGTACTTATGCACTTTGTACCAATTTTTTAAGAGATTTTTCCAAAACTATTTATTTTGAGATTTTGCCCATTTTTCCCAAAAATGCTAAAGAAATTGTTACATGCTATAGTTTTTCGGAGAAGAACCGGTTGGTCTTGGGACAAGTTTACGTTATCTAATGCAAATGCAAAGGAATTACCATTGTTCGCAGTGGCAATTAAAAATTCGAATTTGCATTTGTTCAGGCAATGCAAACGCAGGTTGTGGAATCGGATGCCAATTGTAATGAAATATGGGAATGCTTCTAATTGTTCTTAATTTGTTTGACTGCTGGCAATTATGTTTTTAAAGTATTGTATATGTAGAGGTTTGTGGATTTGATAGGTATTGCCTCATAATACTTTTTTTGAATTTGTATTTCGAAAGGTAATTCAAATTAAATTAAATTACAAATTATAATTGGCATATAATTAATTTTCCCAATGTATGGTTTTACTGTATAAGATTTTCTACAACTGATTGTTTACAATCGAATATTCTGTTTTTAATATCCAACATATGTTCAGTGAGTTATTCTGAATCACCTAGGGATATTTGTTTGGTTTTTTAATTGTATAGAGATATTTTCAAGCTAAGGGTACTCAGATTTAGACAAGTGATGACAAAAGAGTGATCTCAAGTCGAGAAGCATGTTATTAAGCCAATATGGGTATTTTCTAGCCAACCGAAGTGTTCTAAACGAGTGAACTTTCAAGGTCAGTAGCGAAAATTGAATTGGTACCCCAGCAAAGGGTTATATATTGCGTGTTTACAGCCCGATGTTTCAGTCGACCAGAACAAAAGACCTTGAATTTGACTGAGCTTACCTCAGCCTTCGATAAATCCACTTTACCGGTGGGATATGGAAAATATACTTTCTGTAGTTTTGTGTAAGACTTTTGCCATATGTTAGATCTGTTTGAATCGGACATTATAGACAGATTTGGAAACAGAGAAAAAGTTCGGTATAGTCGAGATGCCCCACATTGTAGCCCCGAGGTGTCACACCTGATTGACTTTTGTCGAAATGCCTATACTCGAATGTACTTGGACCACCTATTGTCATCAACCTGTATTTATGCACTGAATTCAAGCGGTTTCCTTTGAAAGTGTATTAACCCAATTTCGATCGTGTTCCAATTACACGAAAGTTTGTTCACACTTCGTCTTGAACCCGCGTTCTTATGCACACTTCAATTAGCAAACGAATTCTAAATTAGATTTGTATAATGAATAGCGCAATCCAAAAAAAACGATATAAAAATCCGAATTTTCGAACCCGACCACTTTTGATGGGTACAAAATTTGGACAGTAGTTTCTCCTCGTCCATACAAATTTTACGACACCAGTATTGAGTCAAAATTCATAGTAGTTTTTGTTTTACAATTCGTTGAAGTAGGTTATGTATGGCACTTTCTGAAAAAAGGACCTGAATAAAAAATGACATGTCTCCAAAGTATATTTTATCCTCGAATATCCTGGCATAACGTATCTTTGGCTATTATTAAAGCGGTTTTTTGCAAGCTTTAAAATGATATTTAACATTTTGAAATCCATTGATTCATTCCGAAGATATGCAATTTTTTGTTCGGGTCCTTGTTTCAGAAAGTGCCCTACAATACCTACTTTAACGGACCATAAAACAAAAACTACTTTGGATTTTGAGCCATTTCTGGTGTCATACAATTCGCATGAACGAGGAGTAACGTCTGTTCGAATTTCATAAAATTCAGTAGTTGTTGGGTCCTGGACGGTGTCGAAATAGTTTGGAATTACCCAATAGTTAACTTACAGAAGATTTGAAAATTTGTTTTATTGTTCGTTTCGTCTCAAATAATATTTTCAACATCCAAAATTATCAAAAGATAATTTTTAAATCTTTTCACAGTCTCATGAGCTTTGCCCAAGTATCCATCTACAAAGGTCATTAATTTTAAGCTGCAATACGAAAGTAGAAATGCAGTCAAATTGGGCGTCACAACACAATCCGCTACAGAAACCGCAGCAACATTGTGGCTACCTTTAAACAGCAAAATGATGGACCGACTTAAGATGGCAAGTGAACAATGTCAGCAAGTAGCTTAAAGCACCGCAACAACAATATGCTTGAAAAATATTAAGAGTTTTTGGTGATTTTCTTTTCAAGAGATTGACCATAAAGGAAAGACTCGCCACAGAGTCAAAAAGCGACCAACGACAGAGGAGGAATGAACATAAAATTACAGCTGTTGTGAATTCTAAATGTTATGCGATAAAGAAAACATTTGCAGGGCTTCTTTCATATGCTGCCGGTAACTTCTTAGCATAATGGACAGGTAAGAAATATCTAAAGAAAAGCTGAAGTAATGCGTCAACTTCTTATCCACAGAGCATATTTTTGCGGAGTATTCTTTGTTTTATCCTTTTAGAATATTTCCACAAATATGTGTTCTAAGTTTCAACAAGGAGCAAAAAGAAATGCTAGAAAAAGTAAAGCACATTTTGAATCCTTGGGAGACTAGAAAGATAAGCTTAAATAAGTTTTTGGCAAATGATGTCATTTATTGTAAATATTTCACGAAACAAAAACAAAAATGTACAAGATTTTTGAACATGAAAAACATTCGTTATATTTTCCAAGTAAATCAACAAGCAAAATAGTACATTTATTTTGTCCATTTCTTTTCTCCAACATCGCTGTAAAAACAATCTGTAATATTTCTACCATTATCCTTACAACTTTCAGCTTCTTTTCTATTTCTAAGGGATAAATGTAAATATATGCTAAAATACAGTTGGCTGGTATGTCCTAGCAAATTTGTAGTTTATCTTCAAACTAATTTGTTATATATGAAGCTCTGAGTTTTATGCAAAGGATACACGGTGTGATATCAATGATCTGGAAAGCATGAAAGAAGTATGTACTCTTTTACGAGTTTCTTTTTTTGGATTTAGCTTTTTTGTTGAAGTTGATATTAGTAGTTTTAAATGACAACTAATAACAGTGATAGAGTGGGTGGAGCTGATGAGAGGGTGCTATAGCTTACGGTTATAAAAGGTAACAGGAGCGTAGAAAAAAATGAATTATAAATAAAGAGGAGGTTTTGTCAAAGCAGATGCTAGTAGATTGTGATTCCTTGAATACACTGCTAACGGTAGATATTTATAATCTTTAAATAATGCTGGACGTCGCTATCGAAAAATTTCTGTTTCGGAAATAGTGGCAATCAACTGAGCCATCCACACATTGCCGAAATAGTGGTTATTTCATGTGATAGTATCCTTAGTTCTGATTGTTCAAGAATAGAAATTCTTTGCCCATGGCCGTCGGTGGTGCAACGGTTAGTGTGCGCGCCTCTTGTGCATGAGATCCTGGATTCGAACCCTGCTCTGACCATATTAAAATATCTCTCGGCGGCGGATACCTCGTATAGTGACGGTGACACTATCGAGTATTTAGCCATGAAAACTTCTCAACATACCGTTCGGAATCGGTGTAAAACAGTAGGTTCCCATCAGAGAGAGAAAACTGGTAAGCGCACAGCTCAGTGATCCCTGTTCCTTCATGGGATGTAATGGGAAACCATTTATTTATTTATTTTATGTTCAATCTATATGGTGAAGTGGCTTAGTTTTTTTCTTCCAAATTTGTACAGCGCTACCACTGGGCGCATGATTAATGTAGTTACTAAATTTAGAACCCGTACAGCAGGGTACTGAATGGTACTTTTATCAAAAAAATATGATGAAATGCAGCCAACCAAAGAAGTACAAAAGTCCAGGTAGATCAATAATTTCATCAATAGTATTTACCTTGACTACAGATAACTACAGTGCCTATTATCAATATTCTTATTTAATTTCGAATAATTATACGCCGCATTCTACAACGCCGTGTGGGTGAATTTTAATTGGGAATATATTCTACCAGTTTAGATAAGACCCACGCCTGTCGTCTGCTTCGCGACAAGTTGAGTACATTATTAAGGAAAGATATTCTTAATCTGTTTGAGATTAAAAGCTTCTCAAAAACCGTCCCGAACCGGTGTACAACTGTACGTCTCAATCAGTGAGTGTAAAACTAAATTGCTCATGTCAATCTCTTTGTAAAAGTCATCTAAACCCGACTTTACTCCCAATTCATTAGTCTGCTTAGATGAAAACTATATGGGTTCCTCGGTTTAAATTTGGTTTCATCCTTTCATCTTTACAGTGTGAGCACGGAGCGTGTGAATAATATGTATACTAAATTTAGAATACTGATATTAAACGGTACCATTAATCATAAAAATTTAATTAAATGCAGTCAACCATGCGAGTATTCACGAACAGAGTTAGTAAAAGCAAATTTTTTATTGTCCACGACGATTTTGTATATTGAATTTCGTATTCGTATTGAATTTGACATAAACTTATGTCTCGTTTGACGGCAGCAGAAGAAGGTGAATTGTAAATAAAGAGATGGATTTATTTTGCTACCCCTGAGAGAGCTTACGCCTGGCATTTTTCTTGCAACAGCTTAAGTACAACTATAAACATTTTTAACGACGTTTTTTCTAAATTCGCTTTAAGCAGACAGACAGATTTTTGAGCGCAGAAGTGTAAAATTTCTTCAAGATACATGTAGTTTAATGGCGTTCATAACCATCAATGAAAAACTCGATTTTGAATTTTTGGATTTTAGCTAACGATGTAATTCTGTAAAATTTTTTTGACAAAACAAGTTTGTCGTAATAATTTTAATAGTACAAGTGATCTAAACTATTTGTATATGTACATTTTTTTTTCAATCCGCCAACATCTTTGTAAGAATATAAATGTAAGCCATATGTTACTTACTGCCTAGCCATTAGGACAAACTATATAGATTACTGGCTTCAAATTTGGTTTCATTATTTTCGTTGTGACCATCGGTGGTGCACTGGTTAGTGTTCGCGCCTCTTGCATATGATATTTTAGGTTCGATCCTTAACATTTTTCTCAAAATTACCGTTCGGAACCGGTGTAAAACTGCAGATCTCAATCAGTGAGTATAAAAATGAAAAGCGCATAGCTAACTAGTTGTGAGAAGGTCTCCCCAATTCCTTCATGGGATGTAATGAGAAACCATTTATTTTATTCAATTTTATTTATTATTATTTACACTGGATGTTTATTACAAAATGTTAATGAAATGGACACAACTATACGAGAGTAGCAGCAAACTATTGCCAGGAATATAATTAATAGAACGAGTGTCTTTTGTCCAAAACTACAGGGAGCATCTACCGTGCGTGCAATCACTATTGGTATTGAATTTGACATAATCATACGCCCGGTTGTAAAATGCAAACGAAAGCAAATACTAGAGAGTCAGAAAAATTTTATGCTGTTTGCTATAGGATTCAATCCTGCCAATTCTTATGCAACAACATACCTTTGCAACAACATACCTACCTTATTCCTTACATACCTTTGAAGAGAATTTTGCAACAAATTAGTTTGCCGAGATACTTGTCATATTTTTTGTCACCTACACCAATTTATAAGTATTGGTCCCGTATTGCGCCAGTCACGTGCCGAAAAGCTATATGTTACTCTGTATCCATTAATTCATTTAGATCCAGGTTAAATTTTTTACCAACCAAACCATTTAAATTTATCTTGCACTGCTGTATGTCATTCCAAGACATAGAGATGTAATTGCCAAATGTCATACATTGAGATTTCCAAGACATAGAGATTTAATTGCCAAACTTCATTGGAATATGTTTTTTATTCTATGAAATGTTATTCCCCTTTTATTTAAATCAATTCAATGAGCTTACTTACTCCCTTATGTGGCCTTAAACAAGCTAGGTAGTCAAGGACCTTACAAAATTAGGATAACATAATTCTCCATCCGACTCGATCTTCCGTTTTTCTCATCCAATGACACCATGCTCTCGCAAATAATCTTCCACCTGATCTTTTCAGCGAAGTCTCAGTCCTCCTATTTTTCGATATCCTTCGAATTGGTCTGGGAATATATTTCGCTTTCAGTCTGATCCTTTGTACTGACATGGCGTAGCCAGCGTAATTGCGATACTTTGATACGTATAACTACGTCGATATCGGGAAACAGATTATACAGCTCGTGTCTCACCTGTCGTCGATATTATAGGACCATAAAATTTTCGGACCAAGTTGCTATCAAATACTCCCAGATTTCGGCGGCGTAAAGCAAGACAGGTTGTATTTTAGTCGGATATAATGGGAATTTCGTTTTCTCGAAATGCTTGCTAATATGACCAACTGGCTTCAATTTGCTTTTTTATTTTATTTATTTATTTCTCTTCATATACATAACCGAGCCATGAGGCATTATATGGTTACAAAATTTGGTTACAAATATGGTTACAAAAATGGTTAAAAAAATTTGCCAAACCGTTATAGTGCGTATGAGTAATATTGTTTATACAACTTGATTAGATTATCATTTATTTTGTCCAAAGAGCTAATCCTGAATTAAGCAGGTACAAAATTGTCAGTATGACAAATTCTTCAAAACGACGTTGTAGATAATGGCAAATAAAAAGGAGAATATAAATATTTGGAAAAATTACTACATACCATGCGTTAGAACAAACTCCAAATATATTGCTTCGAATTATCGGATATTTGCCGTTTTCGCTACTCCCGTGCAAACCATAGTCGCTAAGTTGTAACGAAAACGCGACTAAAATATTGTTACGATTAAAAGCTTTGATTAATGGATTTTGCAACGTAACGCGAATGTGAATGATTTATTGAAATTGCTTAGTTAACATTTGTGACTTCGTGTAAACGTCAGGCCGACCAATGTTGCGCCTAAAAGTATGCCTTTCAACAACATAGCAACTCGCCAAACCTGTATAATTTAATTCACTGCAATACCGATTAAATTCGGTTACAATTTATACCACTGGTTTTGGAAACGGGTAGAAATCTGTAGGTGACGACAGTGAAAGATAAATAGTGGTGGGGATACTCCCCTAATGATCGAGAGAACCTGGTGATTCGAGTAATCATGGAAGAAAGTGCGTTCATCATCGGTTTTGAAGTGTAGCAGAACCATAATCCATAAAACGTGATTTTGTTGCCTTATTCTATGTGAGAAACCACAGTGCGTATGAAGGATGTACAACTTGAATTTACAATGATAATTCACCGGTTTTACATCATAGTTTCCATTAAATGGAGGACATAAATTTTACATAAAGATTTCGATTAACTGACCGTCGGTTTTGTGCCGCTCTTGGATTTGAGAATGTAATCTTGATCCCTGCTTTGAGTAACCTACATTTGTTTCTACGACGGTCACCTCTCCATACGACGGCGACACTAACGAGGACTAAGCCATGAAAAACCGTCTCAAAATACCGCGCGGAACCGATGTACAAATTTAGGTCCCAAGTGAGTGTAAATCTAGAAAATGCAAAGTTCGCTGGTTGCGATCAGCTGTCCCTTTCGTGGGACCTAATGGGAACCCACTTTTTGCCATACAATGGTCAATGAGGAGTACAGTAATGAAACGACAGTACCGTGCAGAGTTAAAGGTAGCTAGTGGCTCTGTGTAGTCAGTTATGTGGTTAGCGAAAAGCCTGACCAGCTACTTCAGTGGCTACAGGTAATGCTAGAGTTCGCGTTTTGATTATTATGAAAACTAACAAGGAAAAAAAACAATGCACTGAACCGTTATACCGGTATGATTTGTTGGTTGCTTGGTTATTTTTTTGTGTTGGCTTCAGTTGCTATAAAACGTTCTATCATCGTGACAGCGTACGTAGGTTAGAAGTATAAAAAAGTGAATTTTATTATTTAGAACGGTAAAATGAAACGCTTAATAAAGAAAGAAAAGGAACAAATTGTGCAAAAATTTTAAAATGTAGAAAAAGAATATGGTGAAGATAATGAAAAAGATTTATTCATAACATTAATTCATTAGACTAGACTAGACAAGTCTTGTACTTGTACTAGTCAAGTAGTTAGTAAAATGTTGTTAGATATTTCGTCAATTCCATGTAACTAGCGATCTGCATGGTACATGGTAGTGCAGAGGGTAGCCACTTACCACCGTCAATGACATCCCCATGTCAAGCATTGCTGGTAGTCTGGCGGGTAGTTAATGGTAATTATTGGTAGTTAGGGAAATAACTAAAATTTCGTTAGCTTCGTCGACTGCAGGGTATTTACATATCACGGTGCGTATGAGCAATACATTTAATGAATATATGTAGGTCTGGTGGATTACATTGCTTAAACAGGTGTGGTCTGCCATACCAATCGGAAAGGGGGGACCATAAAAACGAATTAAACGCAATCAACCTACAAACGAGTAATGTGGCAATTATGTAAGCGAAGTAGTATTGTGGGTTTTAATTGCCATAAAACACTTTAACATATTTGCCTGAGAGTCATCATGCATTTTTCAACCCTTCTTCACCTACCACTCTGCTCAAGTACACAAGTGCATTCGTATAAGAGTCTCCGCCCAAAAATACAAAGGACAGAGACTTAATATTAGTTGTGAAAAATTTTAACAACTCCTTTTTAAGCAGTAAACATGACTTATAGTTTGTCCGTCAATGCTACTGTAGTCATTGCAATTCATCCGTCCATTTTCCCTCACCAGTCATCTAGTCCTTGTGTGTCTTCTCTGTGTCCCTGTTAACAAATTTGTGCATGTCATTGAGTAAACTGAGTATCCGTTTCCTTTAGATTATCCACTTTAATTCCTTTATCTTTTCTACATTTAGCATTTTGTCCAGAGAAGGAAAAGTCATGTTTCAAACTGCAACTTAATGCATCTGTGTAGATGATGTCGTAGCCGTCACCGTCACCATCACCGTCGCCATCGTTCTCGGTGCAATTGTAAGGATATATTAGTCTGTCTACATTTTATTAAACATTTTATCCTTTTTTTTTGCGTCAGGACTTTTCCCTAGATGTCTTATACTTAATTCATTTATATCTTAACTTTGCTTTTATTTATATATTAAGTTGAAATGAATGATGTTATAAAATATGTCAAGCTTTGTGTTATATTTTATGTTTTAAGCAGTGTAAAGTAAATGCTGTGACATAAATATAAATCTAAAACAAGACAAGCGTAAAGGATAATTAAGGAAATTTGTTAAGCGAATGGGGAAAGAAACATTACAAAATTAAATTTATTTCAACTTTAAATATTTTATAGAAAGGACAGAATCAAATTTGTCTATAATCCATTAAGATGTAGAATTTGCCATTTAATACTTTCAATGTAGAACTAAAAAACTAAACAAACAGTCATTGATTTGCGTAACTTATAGACGACTTCGTCATTTTTATGGCGCACATAATCATCCATCTGAGCAAGCCATTCCTCGAACTGTGGATAGATTTCATACCGCATACGCTGTAAATGATGCAATAACACCAACACTGTGAAGCAATATGGTAATTGAAGGGAACATCGCCGCTGTAAACCAAAGTGTGGAAGAAGTGTGTGGAATTGGGGCTCTGTTCGTCTATTACGTGCAAAATTTTGCGATAAGATCTTGGCCGTAAGATCCAGCTGGTGCAGGAATTAATGCCACGAGACAAACATATGCGTAATTTTTTCGCCTATTGGGCTCTAGTGTCGTTGGATAATGATGCGTTGATGTAACGCAAAATTGAGTCCAGCCATTAGGCTCATTTTTGGCTTAACGGGATTGTTAGTAAACAAAATTGCGGAATATGCAGTAAGACCAATCCACAGTGGACGCACAGCCTTAATGACATCTAGAAAAATGAACTGTTTGATGCAGTTTGTACGCTAGTGGCTTCATCGGGCCATATGTTTTTAAAAAATAGAGCCGGAGCTCACGTTACGGTCAATGCAGATTATTACCGCACCATGGGCAATCAGTTTTTGTTTAAAAACATGGATGACCTTGATCCGGTTGAGATCTGCTTTCAGCAGGATGGCACTATGAGTCATACGGCGAACGCATCCACCGATTTATTGAAATAAAAATTTAGAGGATGGTTGATGTGTAGGAATGGATTTATTAATTGGGCTCACTGGTCATGCGATTTGACACTTCTCGATTATTTCCTGTGGGGCTACGTGAAGTCACTAGTTTAATCCGATAAACCAATTGATTCCTTGGAGGCCACAATTGTTCGTGTTATTCGTGTCATATGGCCAGGAATGCTCGAAAAAGTGACTCAAAATTGGATTTCAAATATACGATTCGTCATGAACAGCCCCGGTAGCCGAAATTGGTTTTTACATTTTTGAGGAGTCTAAAATTCCATGGCTTTCCGGCGTGTATTTTGTATCTGTTTGCTATATCTTGTCTAAAGATAACAGTCTGTAGTTAAATTTAAGAACAAAGCCCTCTCACGGCAGTAAAAGTCCAGCTATACCAGACTCTCATTTTACATGTCGTGGCATATGGGTCCGCAATTTCATATCAATTTAATCGAGAGATTAATTTCATTTCATATTAATCGAGAGAAAAATTCCCCGCAATACATACGATCCTACATTGGAACCTCGAGCTGTACTGTTTGAATTTCGACATAGATATATCTAGGCGAATCAAATTGGGGCACTTACGTTGTCTAGGACATGTTATCAGAATGGATGAAGATGAACCAGCGCGAAAGGTTTTCGATGACGTTCTCGATAGAAGCAGGAAAAGATGACGACGAAAACCCTGATGAAAGTCCGGGCCAAAGAAGCCCTCCCTATACTTGGTGTTACTAACTGGCGAGAAAAGGCGAAGGATAAAGCAAGCAGGAGAAATATGTTAAAATTTTTTTAATTTATTTTTGGAACCAAGATCCTTAGCATACGTTGCGGGATGGAGGCTAATTAACAAAAAATTAAACGACTTTTTTAGCACTACTATTACCCAGTATTATTTTGTTTTGTTCTTATAGTTTGCTATTTTCAGTTTGTTTTTGGTTAATACCATTGCATACTTTTGCGATTTAGTGTTTGGAAGTTCTACCAATTCTTTTTGATAGTTTTATTTTATTGCATACCCTTACACATAATATTCCAATGGAGTGTGTGGAAAAGATTTGTACATTCATGGACGTATATGAGGGTTGTTTTCTTTCATGTTGGCTTTGTGTTGCTCATGCCCATGGGAAGTGTGCTGGCGTCAATGGAAGGCATTACGACATAATTACAGCTAAGGAAAGCAGGCTTCGCTGGACGTTTTGGAAGTTTAGGGAATTCGATGTTGAGTTTTATAAGCTATCTAAAGAGACAAAGAAAGGATTTCAAACTTCAAATTCTGATTTAGTCTCTATTCATTCAAAACTGAAATCTTCGGAGGATATGTTTGATACTTTTAAATGGTCTTAGAACATCGCATCCTCTACAAGAGGGAAAACGCTTCTAATGATCGTCATTTCGTTGTGCCACTAACTCCAGACTTTTATAATTTGGACAGTCTTTCTTATCTCCGAAACCGTCGTTGTCTATTGTCCTTCACCCACTGTTTTCACGAACCGTAATCATTATGAGTTTATTAGAAATATTTTATACTAATGATTATATAATTATTATGAGTTTTAAGGATTTTTTTCAATGGTAATGATTAATTTTGAGTAATATTTTAAGACTCAGCCCATAATCATTACTTCTTAGCAAAAACAAAACTGTGATAGACTGTGATAATCAGCTATAATGGCCAATTTGAATAAATGCCAAAAAAATAATTTTAATTTCTTTATTTCTCCGACGTTTCGTTGGCAATTTGTAACTTCTTCAAGGAGTTTTTTTTTACATATAAGATGTTTTTTATGTTCCAGGCCGAAGTTTGATTTTCTGAATAAATCTTCAACGGATCAATAATTTTTAATAATATTTTTGGAATGAAGTTCCTTATAGCACGTTGCGTATGGGGGCTAAATGACAACAAATGAAACAATTTTTTAAACACTCTTATACTACAACTCAGTATCATGAACTATAGTCGGTACTTTTGCTGTGGTTTGAGTCTAGACTAATATGTTGGGAAATTACTTGTTTGATGGGAAGTTTTCTAGATGGAGCCTGTAACCAAAATTTAGTATATATTAAAGTTTTAAACCCAATAAAAAATAAATTTTGAAAAGTCAAAGCTGAAGTTTAAAAATAGAAAATTTTCTTAAAAAATTCTCTTAAAAAAAATAAATTTTCTTACACAAAGTACCTTTTCTTAAAAAACGTATTTTTAAATAAGTACCTTTTCTTAAAAAAATACATTTACTTACAACAAATAGCCTTATCTTTAAAAACTACCTATTCTTTAAAGAGTACCTTTTTCACGAAAGAAAATAACTTTTCTTGGGATAAGTACCTAGTCTTATAAGTGTACCTATTCTTGAAAAAGATGCAAATTTTAAAAAATTCCAATTTTTTAATTAAAACTTTTTCTTCAAAAAAATACCTTCTCTTAGGAAAAATAACTTTTCTTACAAAAATTACTATTCTTAAAATTAAATTTTCTTAACAATGGAATAATACGTTTTTTTTCTTGAAATAAGGAACGTTTCTGAAAATACGTACGTTTTCTTAAAAAAATAACCTTTTCCTTAAAAGAGTACCACTTCTCCAAAAAGTACCTGTTGTTAAAAAGGTACTTCTTTTTAAAAAAAAATTCATACTCTTACAGGTTTTTCCTAAAGAAAGTACTTCTTTTTAAAAATAGTAGCTTGTCTTAAAAAAAACATTACCTTTAATAAAAAAGTTCCTCTCTTTAAAAAAAAGAAAAGGTTAGGAAAATATAATACAAAAAGGACCTGAAAATATATATATTTTTTTAAAATACATTCTATAAAGAAGAATTTTTTCTTAAGAAAAGTTTATCATTTTACAAAGAGTATCTTTTCTTAAAGATCCATGTAAATTATCGTATAATAGTGGGTTGTAGGTGCCCCCTGACACCTAATGTGATTTTTTTTATTTGTTTCATTAGTATGTGTGAGGCATCTGACATCATGACGTTGTAAAATAGTTAGTAAATGTAAAATATATTAATACTACGTTAAATTAATAGTCTATAACTCAGGGATTTGTTAATCCCCCAAATTTTAAATAATCCGCAAATAACTTTATTGTGGTAAAGTGGTCTTATATCCGACGTATGATATTTTGCTAGTCCCACTTCGAAGTTATTTAAAATTGGACTCAGTTTCGCATGCAACTGCCCATGTACAACTGCATTTAAGGCAAACACAACAATACAATTTATCCCAAATGAATTCGCCGTGAATAAAGAGCATTTCCAAGTATTCTTAGTTCTTTTGCATTCCGTGCCAATCGGACAATTTGCAGATATACAATGTAGTCATAAGTATAAGACCATTTTGCAGGACATTATTTTCCTATGGAATTGCTGTAGATTTTGCAAACTATGGCTAGTGGAAGTTGTGGTTGGTGTTTATATCACTTTTTATGGGCACTTTTGGTGGAGTCCTTTTTATATCTCCATTTACTACAACGATTGCAATTTTCTAGTAGATCGAGACGGACTTGCAACTCACTTGGATTGATAGAATATTTTTTGAATCTTTTAAGTGGTTTTATTTGCTTTTGTAAGAGATGTGAAACATTACAGAAAACAGTAATGATAATCAATTGATAAACTATGAGAACTATGAATCGGAGGGATAGTTTGGCATAATATTTCCAAATGTAAATAAGATAAAGTGGTTCTTAAAAACAGCAGATGATGAAAGGTTATTGATTTCTTAAGTGAATGTTAAAATGAGCATTTTATGCTCAAGTGTACATGAAGAAAAATAATAGCGTAGATTATACTTAAGAGTTCAGAACTCAGTTGTAATATCAAGTAGATTAAAAAGAAGACCATAGTTTGTATATAAAGTTAATGACCCTTTGACATTATAATGCAATAAACTATATTCCTTTGTGTTTTTTTTTAATCTATCACTAGCATTTAGTTGAAAAGTTTTATGAACAGAAAGTCTGTTCTAACATAAGGCGCGATGTGTTTCAATATTCAAATATTGAACATTTTGAAGTGTTTCTTTTACCTTGTATTTCTCCTTCTTCGTTTTAATATTAATCATGTTTCCGAAGTCTACACTTTCTCTTTATACAAATTTATCAAAATGTAGCAAAAAAACTTTTTATGAACAATTTTCCAAAATAAATAACTAAGTTTATCAAAACTTTCCAACAAACACTCCCCTTAAAAATGCTGTACTCAGCATCGAACAGATGGTTCAGTAATAAAATATTGTTGGCAAATATGTTTCATTATAATTAGTTAAAACTGTACATCACAAGCAAACAACATGATTTGATCATAAACCTTTTGTACACAGTGAAAAACTTTTTGCGGTTAGTTTTTGAAAAAGTACGCTGTACCATCAATTGGGCTACCACGCACGGAGCACTGCAATGAATTGTGCTGCTTTTGTGTAACTTTTGCTCAAACAAAATGGTACCAATACATTCACCGCAACAAAATTCGCTACGCTAATGTAGAATCGGTAATTCCAGCAGTTCTATACTCACCAGAAGAGCGTGTAGCGGCTTCAGTGGAGATTTTTGATAATGTTCCCGAAATAAGCGATGCAGAATCAACAGTTGTACCAACACTGCTATCAACTTTTCTTGCATCGAATGCGAGAGTCCGCAATAATCGGAATTTGTGGCAACACCCAGCGAAATTGGGACTGCAATGCCGCATTTAATAACGCAAGCCGACTTCAATGACCTCGTACGAGACGGAAATTTGTCGAGGAGAACAGCAGAACCCTTTGCGTCACGCTTTAAGCTGTGGAATATAGTGGCGGCAGATTTTAAAATAACAATAATAATAGTGGTCGAGGTACCACTATTCCATATGACGAATTTTTTAAACTGCACGAAGATCGGGAAAAAAACCTAGCTTATAGTTATGGTATTGATTTGATGTTTGCAAAAATTGGTTACCCTCATATTTCAGAGGAGTGGCGACTTTTCATCGATGCATCGGTCAATAGCCTTAAAGTCGTGCTGCTTCATATCGGTAACATACATCCATCTGTCCCGATCGCATATGCCACAAACCTCAAGGAAACATAGGAGGGCATGGAATTAATATTACAGCTGATAAAGTACAAAGAGCATAATTGGAAAATGTGCTGCGATCTGAAAGTGGTCGGTTTACTCATGGGTGTTAAGCGTGGATTTCCAACTCACCAGTGCTTTTTGTGTACATGGGAAGGTCGAAAAAGAGATGAGCATTACACTGAATTTAAGTGGAAGCCGCGAACATGCTACAATAGAGTGGCATTTTTTTGTATGAAAATTTTTTTTTCTTTCTACTCAAGGATTGCCGGGCCGCATATTATGCCACTTGATGAAAAAATGTTATGCTATAAATTTGGGGAAAATTGGACAATGTTAACACGTCGCGCCCGAAGGTCAAAGTTCAAAAATTTTGAAATTATGTTTTTCTAAGGGACAGATTGTTGCAATATACTTATTTTTCGGCAGATTTTTGCGAAACTTTGTGGGTTTGCAACACAGAAGTTACTTTGTATGTGGTAAAAATTTAGGCAACATGGGGCAACGTTAACACGTAGCGCCTTTAGGTCAAAGTTGAAACATTTTTAATTTATCTATTTCCAATAGACAACTTGCAGAAACATACTAATTTTTATTCGGATTTTTATGAAACTCGGTACAAATGTAACAGTGAAGTTCGTCTTAATCTGGTAAAAATTAGGACAAAATTGGGCGACGTTAACACTTACCTCCTCAAGGTCAAAGTTCAAAAATTGATGAATTATGTATTTCCAATAGTCAGCTTCGAGCAACATACTCATTTTTTACCAGATTTTTACCACAATCTTCGTAGAATTGTAACTATGAACTTGTTGTTTATCTGGTAAAAAAAAAAAAAAAATAAAAAAAAAAATAAATAAAAAAAAAAAAAAAAAAAACTTTGACCTAAAGGCGCTACGTGTTAACGTTGCCCCATGTTGCCTAAATTTTTACCAGATACAAAGTAACTTTTGTGTTGCAAACCCACAAAGTTTCGCAAAAATCTGCCGAAAAATAAGTATATTGCAACAATCTGGCACTTAGAAAAACATAATTTCAAAATTTTTGAACTTTGACCTTCGGGCGCGACGTGTTAACATTGTCCAATTTTCCACAAATTTATAGCATAACATTTTTTCATCAAGTGGCATAATATGCGGCCCGGCAATCCTTGAATTTCAAAAGTAAGGGAAAAAATGCCACTCTAATGCTACAAAGTAGGCGTAGAAAGTATAGAGAATCTACCATTGGTGCATCCGTCTCAAATCATTTTGCCTCCACTAAACATTAAGCTCGGTCTCATATCAAATTTTGTTAAACAACTGGATCGTGATGGCGAGGCCATTGCAACTTTGCGCAAAATTTTTCCGAAATTGAGCGGCGCAAAGATTCATGCAGGTATTTTTTTTAAGAAGTCATTCAGTAACTTTATGTCTTTTAATGATTTTTTTGATTTAAGGTGTTTTCAATGGTCCGCAGATAAAATAAATAATTGCAAGTTCTGAATTTTCATCAAAATTAAATGCTATCGAACAACGTGCATGGAAAGGTACAGTTGCCGTTATTGAGCAGTTTCTTGGCAACAAACGAGCTGCCAATTATAGAAATATTGTAGCAGAAATGGTTTTGGCATATGGCGAAATGGGCATATTAATGTCGCTAAAGATCCATTTTCTTCACAACCATATAGATTTTTTCCCTGATGATTTAGGAGCTTGTAGCGATGAGCATGGCGAAAGGTTCCATTATGACATTGCGGCTATTGAAAAGCGCTTGAAAGGAAAAGACATTACGCATATGCTTGGGGAATACTGTTGGTCTATTTGTCGCGATACTGAAGCAAATGCTTACAACCGCAAAAATAAAAGGCCTAAATTTCTTTAAAAACATTAAAATTTTTAATGTAACAATTCTTTATTTTTATAAAACAAAAGTAATAAAAAAAATGGTTTTTTTAACGAACTGAAACCTTAAAAAAAACGATAACCATTTAAAAAAAAAAAAAAAATTTAGGAAAATCTGAGAATTGATAAAAATCTATTTTTTAAAAAATTTGACGTGATACAGACATTTCCGCGAGTCTGCCTGCGAAAAATCAGCTCGATTGGATCACTGATAAAGGGTTAAAAATCGGTCCAAAGGCTTTCACACAGGCCACTACGAGCTTTAGACTTCAAACTTAAAAAAAAAATTCTGACGTGTACATGAAAATCGCCGATACACGTGTATTTTTATTTTTTATCCCCTTTCCGAAAAAGTAAATTTGGTTCATAGGACAGAATGTGTGTAACACGGTGCTATATACCGAAAGGAATTTCGTTGTACCGTGACACCTCATGTGATATTTTGAAACCCGGATTTTAGGAATTCTGACGTTTTTAGAACTATTTTTTAAGATGTTGGTTATTGGAAATTTAAAGGACTTTTCTTTAAAACAGAAGAATTATAGTAAGAAAAAAGTACACTCAGGCTGATTTTTCTTGTTCGCGAAATTTAATGCTCATTATTTTTACTTTGTGACTATTCCCCGATGTCGAACAAAATATTTTGTGCTTAATCCCGTTGAAAAAAAAATTAATGTGAGTCCGATCACAGGGGAGATGTGTAAACATCTAGTAATGAAACATTTTTTTTAAGTTGGAAGTACTTATGCTTTTAGTATATTTTTTTAATTAATCAATTAAGCAGTAAATTTACTGATTATTGAAAAAATTCAGTAAATTTTTACTGATAATGAAATTAAATTTGCATTACCAGTATAATCATAGGGCCGTATTCATAATAATCATTAATCGGGCATTACTGATTACTGAAAATTCAATGCACCTCATCATAATCATGTAGGCACTTTATAACAATTGTTGAAAAAAATTTTAGTAATCAGTAAAACTTTACTAGTTAAAGAATTATTTTTACTGAAATTTTAGTAGTACTGCAGAGTGCCCATCTATGGTAAATGCCTTAAGTACAAATAGTTAATATTGGCTTATGGTAACTAAAATAAGATATATACATTTTTGATTCGATTGTATTTAAAAATCTATGGAAAACTGCATCTATAGTAGTGGAATTGTTAGTTGTGGGGGTTTGTGGAGAATTGCTCATATGCAAGTGGAAAACGTCAAATAAAAATTTTGATAAAGCTTGCGACTGTGGGTTTGCAAAATTTGTATTAAAATCTCCACCCATAATAATTGGCATGAGATGGAGATTGTTACCCAATTGTCGTGCACCAGCTTCAGTGTAAGGCAACAGAACGTAATGAAGATAGGTTATAATCTTAATTTATATTGGAATCTAATAGAAATTTTGTTAGAATTAACATTACCTCCATTCAGCTTTGATACACTTTGTGTTGTTTTATGTTCTGAGTTATAATTTTTTTGGTGTTTTGTAAAATATTTTATTATTTTGTATTTGTTGCGGTTGACAAGATATTAATCAGCTGTTTACTGAAATGTAATGCATGTAGTTATTTTACAGCAATGGTTTTCGAAAATTAGTAGCTACTATTGCACACTAGATGGTGCTTATATGCAGCTGTTAAGTATGAATGACAATCTCAAAGACGAAGAAGACTTTTAGTTTGACAAGTTTAGTTTTTAGTTTTCCTTATATTTGACAAGTTTAGTTTTTAGTTTTCCTTATTTTGCTTTGTTTAAGTAAATTTCTTATTAAAAGTGCAAAAAATCTTTTTAAAAGTTATTAAAATTAAATGTTTTTGTATTCATTATATTTATTTGTTTTCATTTGCCTACGATAACATAATGTACGACAATTAGTGAAAATTAGTAGCTACTATTGCACACTAGATGGTGTTGAGTATATTGTATGCAGCGTATGATTACACTAATACACTCATACATAGCTCACACCGATTTGATAACGCTTTACGATTGGTTAACGATTACATCGCACATCTTACTCTAAATTTGTGATTGTATTGTGAAAAAGATTTTTACCCCCAGCGTATAGATGTTTACACATCAAAAATCTGATCTGATTTGCATAATCAGTTTAAGTTCAACGAAATTGTAAACTTTCTATGACTTGAGTGTGTTTGCAAACAAAGAAAGCTAACTTAAGCCGAATTCGAATAACAGGGCAGAATTTGACTTTAAAAAAATTTGAGGTACGACGCGGATCAATAAATCCGTGACTTTTTGAATGAAATACAGTTTTCTTCCCAAAAAAAAAAAATATTTTTCAACATAATATCCTTTTAGCTCAATACACTTAGTCCAACGTTTCTCCAATTTTTGTATCCCTTCCAAAAAATAGGATTTTTCGAGGTCCATAAAATAGGCATTTGTTTGATCAATAATTTCATCGTTTTCTACCGAGCCATTTCTTTAGGTTTGGAAATAGGAAATAGCCACTGGGGGCTAAGTCCGGAGAATATGGTGGATGAGGTACTAATTCGTAACCCCATTAAACGACAACCAATTGAAGTTGCCACATGATTACGTTTATGGTCAATTGAGAGCAAAGGCGGCACCCATCTTGCCGACCCAACTGATCATTTAAAATCGAAACCACACTGCCATATGAAATGCCTATGGCATCAACAATCTCACGCACTTTTACTCTTCGATCGGCCAACACCATATCGTGGATTTTTTCGACATTTTCGGGTGTATTGACCTCAATTGGCGGTCCAGAACGTTCAGCGTTGAACGTGTGCGACCACAACGAAAGTCAGTAAACCACGTTTTTACCAGTGAATCCCCATAGTATTCCTTGGTTTGATTGATGGGTTTTTTCCGCAAAAAATAATGTTTAATGAGCACTCGAAATTCACTTTTTACCATTTTTAAAAAAAATGCCCGAGGTTGTATATTTTTAACTGCTGTTAAACGCAAAGTAAATGACAGAAGTTGCTCAAAATTTGACAGTAGTCTATATACAGGTGTGTTGCTTTTCATATACCTACGAGGGAAGTTCGAAAAGTCACGGCCTTATTGATCCGCCCTCGAATAAATATATTTAACGGAGATTTAAAGCATGCCAGCTTTAAGACTTTTTTTGGAATAATCTATAATCTATAATATTAAGTACTCATTGCCGTCATTAAGCCTTCAATATCGTTGCAATTAGCAAACGTGTCGGATTCGTTTACTCGGTAGGACGCGCCAAATTAGCAAATATAAATAAATTCAAAAATTTGCTCTTATTGTTTTAGTTATAGACTTTATATCTATGTCTTTCTTTAGTTCAATGACTTAGAGTGCAATTTTGCATAAAACATGTTTTCTGTACACAAAGTTCCCCTAAATTTCAGTTTTTTTTTTGATGTGTTAACATCTATAGCGGCGTATAGGGACTAAATCTATCAAAGTCAACACATGCAAACAACTCACAGAGAGGTTTTCTGCTGCTGCTAAAACCAGATTTTATACTGCTGCAAAAACCAGATTTTCTGCGACTGCGAAGGAGAATAATGACGTGTTAAACAAAAACGAGCGAGCAAGAGATCAATGAAAGAGTGGTGTGGCAGGGGTGAGGCAAACGAAATTGTGTCTATAGCATAGGTATTAACATACTTATGTATGTATGTACATGTGTCTGTTGCGCAGTTGACGTTATGGTGACATACTAATACATCAGCTGCTTCGTACAAAGTATGTGTGATGTTGTGTGTTTGGCTGTTTCGTTGCTGTTGATATGGCAAACATGTGGTTATGTGACACACGTATACGTCAGCTACTTCGGACAAAGTATGTGTGATGTTGTGTGTTTGGTTCTTTCGTTGTTGTTGCTATGGCCAAACAAAGCGAGTCATTTGTTGTTCAGCATTGCCAGGTGTATACAAAAACAAGTAGAAACGGTGTTAAGTTCGGCCGGGCCGAAGCTTATATACCCTCCTCCATGACAATTTACACTCACACTCTCCACTCTTTGCCTTCCCTTAACAGTTTTTGATGTGTTAACATCTGTAGGCGCGGGTACGGCCTAAATTGAATTCATCCAAACACAATTTGTCCGACTGCGCTCACACAGATTGTCCGACAGCGATCACACATTGTTTGCCGTTAAACTCCTCCGAAACGGCTGGACCGATTTAGATGAAATTTTGTGTGCATGTCGGGTAGGTCTCAGAATCGGCCAGCATCTATTTTTCATAGCCCTAAATAAGAATGGTGACCAACCCCTATATAGAACACATATTTGTCCGACTGCGAAACACAGGTTGTCAAACTGCGAAAAAACACACACACTGATGTAGCGGCAGCGAATAGTTGTATTGTGTGGGTGCGAAGCACTCTCAGAGCAAAGAGAATAATGACGTGATTATATGTATATAAAAATGAGATAGCAAGAGAGCAAAGAAAATTGTGAACTTGTGTAGCGTATGTACGAACATAACAATGTATGTATATACAAGTGTCTGTTGCTTTGCATTCTTTGACTTTTGCGGGAATATTACAAAAAGTATTGAGCAAGAAAATAATGACACATGTGCTTGCACTGGTCTTTAAATAATTTTAAGTATTAAAATTATTTAAATTTAACGTCATCATATGATTGAACGCTGTTTTTTATTTTCCAATGTAACATTTACTAATGTGTTCATAGAAATCGAACAGGCACCGTGTAACAAAAAGGTGTTAACACATCGCCCGTAAGTTCAAACACTCATTGGATTTTTGGCATTTTAGCGCCAAATAGAATAAGTAAGAAATTAACCCATAAAAGGCATTTTCATTTTTGACTTATTTCTGTCATTTAGGTTGGGTTTTGAACTTTGGTGTATTCAGGGACTTATAGTAGAAGTTTACGAGAAACAGTACGGCCCTGTCTTATGGGTGCTTTTTACCCTTTTCCTCAAAAGCGGCAGAAAAGACCCATATATTGAGGAGATAGAGGGTTAAAATGTTCCACAAAAATAGTTCTTGTAAAATTTTTGCACAAAATTTGTGAACACATCGTATTCCTAAAATATAAGTATCACATGGTTTCCTATGTCGACTCATCATAAGAATGTACAAGAGGGGGAAAACTATATCCACCCCCCATTTAATTACCCCCATATGTAAATTTTCAAAACACCGATACACGTACCCTGCTACCAGAATCCGTTGTCAGAACCTTGTAATTTTTTTTGTTCCATAGTGTTATTTAACGTCGCGACTAACGAGTAGGTGCGTCTTTCTACTCGCCATTGATGTAACGAGCGAGTTGCATTAAAATATTTTTTTCCAACCCACACTGAATATCCCAGTGTTAGTTCACTAAACTGGCGGTTCTCATCACGGAGTCATAACGGAAATTTAAATCTCACTACATGTGAGTGGCTCTCTCCTATACATTCCTGGAATGTCACATGGAATTAAATTCATACATAAAGATGTATAACTACTGCATTACAAGTTTGGCGACGGGTTTAAAGATATTAACCTCTTACCCACCAATGGGAGATACATATTGATTGTTTCATATTTATGGAGGGAGCGGATATGTTTTCTAAAAATTGTCGTGCTTGAGGGTGTAAGTGTTTATATTATAAAGTAAATTTCTATAAAATTTGTTACTCGTGTTTTTTTTTTGCAAGACCGAGTTCTTGCAACTTTTCCTAGTTGTTAACATAAAGACAGCTTTTCTACTTTGGCGTTTTGTTGCAAAAGCAACACAAAGTCTGTGGTTAACTGTTTATGATGTTTGTTTGTTGTTTCTCCTACTACAACTTGCAACAACACCAAGACGAGGCATAAGCATCTTTAGCTGGAATAAGTACAAGAAAGCTGTGGCAGCAGCAGCAGGTGTTGTTGAAACATCGCAACAACAGACGCCAATATATATATATGTATGTATAAACATTAGCATTTTGCCATATTAACAATGACGGCATATTTCGTGTATTGTTAACGCTATTTGAAGAAGCAAAAGAAGAAAGAGGCAGAGGAGATTCTGAGGAACTTTACAAAGTGGTAGTGAGTCAGAATTTATGCAACATAACACCATTGATACTAAGTCGATGGCACCATCCTGCTTCAGGTGGCGTTACTGCGAGTACTTGTTCTTTAAGCTGTCATCTTAAAGTTTTGCCTGGTACAGGCTTTTGTTACATTTACAAGGGAGGCAAAACATAATACATGTAAACTCACAAACACCTACAGCTTTCATAACTTTTACCTTACATTTACATACGATACTTTGCCTCACCTTACCTGGCCGCCCTTGGATTCCAAAACGTTTCACTTGTAATTTTTTGGTGGTGTGTGTGTTTTTTTTTGTGTTGTATGTAAACGTAAAATTGTTAACTTTTAAACAATTTGGTGGCATTATTAATAAGCCACTTAACGCTAAGTTTGTTAAAACAAATCTATATATAAAGCTGTGTGCTCAATTTATAGGGTGTGAGAAAATCAAGTGATTACAACATGTTTATAAAGCAATTTCCAGCGTTTTACAACATATGGAAATAATACTGATTTAGGACAATTGTAGATTGTTACGTTGAAGTTGATAATGAAACTTTTAATGAGCGGTAAAATATCCACAAAGTCGTCGAGGAATGGAAAGGCAGCTGCCATTTGTTTATTACGTTTAAACCTCTATTTCACAGCTATCTATCAAAAACACTATATAAATAATGTTACAATATTGAACACGCCCAATCGTAGAATGCAAGATATCCTGTTATTACCACTTTTTCTAAAAACCCAAGCAACTGTAGCGTTATAACGCGTTTACACCTCCTTCTATCGCAGTCAGGTTAGCTATATCCTTGTAAAATCTTTTCCGTTTACACCACCCAATTTGAGATTAAATTCACATTTCAGATGGCAACTCCGTGCTTACACAAACTACGCGCAAAGACAAAATTGTGGAAGACGGCCGCACAACAGACAAATTAATTTGGCTGCTATTTGTCTTTCCAGTTTTGTTTCTGAAATAACCGAACCTATAAAATTAGAACAGTGGGTCAAATTGGGCCAGTCGATGATATTTGTATGGCTGGTACAAAAATGGGCATGGCGAAGTTGTTATTAGACAGTAGTTTTTGATAAAGTATTGCCCAGTACCAAATTTTATTAAAATCGGTTATGATTTACGGCAGATATCGGGTCGGTCAATCTGAAAGCCGCCCACCTTTTAAAATTTGCGTAGCATAAGAGTCAATTTTCAATTACACAGTAGAATGTACCAAAGCACTGTCTAGTATCGAATTTTGTTAAGATCGTTTGCATTTTACGAGAGTTATCGTGTCGATAAACCGGGCATCCAATCAACTTTGTATGGGAGGCAACAGAATTGGTGCGGCAAATATTGTTATTTCAAAATTTCATAGAGGGTTGTTAAAATTTTCGTGTGTTATATTGTCGGCCAACCAGCTGGCCGAACAACTTTTGTCTGGGGGTTACCAAAATATGTCCTCGGCTTAGCCGGTGACTGCCATTTCATTCTTCCTAAAACCTAAGTTCATTAAGATCGGAAGTGGTTCACGGGGTTTATTATACTGACAACCTGAACGACCACCAAGCTTTTGTATAGGAGGTTCCAGAATGGGCGTAGTAACGTAGTCAGGTTTCTTCAGTTAAATATACATTTACAAATTATTAGTCACACATACCATAACAAAGTTTTCTAAGAAACATGGTTTTGTACTAAATGTGTCGATTTGTGTAGGAGGTACCAGAAGGGACGTGGTCATAATCCCCATTTTCGATCGCAAGTTATATAAATAATAATCCCTGAAAGAATTGTATTGTGATCGAAAAACATTTACTGTAGTGTTTTGTCGAGTTTTGTCCAAATATAGTAAGGGGCTAATATCTGTGGTCACAAACAATAACAGCCTAACTCGAGTTAGGACAAAATTGAAAAAAAATTTTTGAGAAGTCACCGTGCTCAAATATGCAACTCTTTTTTTTTTGTTAAGAAGTAAGTAAAAGAATTCGATTCCTTGTTATCTGTAACAAAGTTATCACAAAAACTCCGACTCCTGATTTCCAGTAAAGATATTAAACTTTAAACTGCTCTCCCTGTAAAATTTTAGAATCGACTTAGGCTGTTATTGTTTGAGACCACAGATATGTTTCCTTCTATGCGTTACTTTTTTCTGTATTAGATGCTAAATACACCCATCCCTATGGAGAGCGTATAACTACGTGGTATTAGAGAAGGTTGACGCTTGACGTCCAATCTCTCCAACATCCCTAATATTGTTACGATAAATGCTTTGCGTGATTGGTTTGGCTAAGATTTATGCCAAGATAACATTAGAATGTCAACAAACACCTTATGGTGAATATTGCAGTTTGATTGCCTAATATTGATTACGCCTACAAGTATACCTTGGCTACAAGTTGAAAATATATCTCATACCAACTCACCTCGGATGTTTGACGATATCGCAAGGACTGTCTAAAACAATCGACGACATATGATATATTTCCCCTAACCATTTCCATTATTACCTCAATACTGGCCGTCGGTGGTGAAATGGTAAGTGTGCGCCCCTCTTGTACATGAGATCCTGGGTTCGATCCCTGCTCAGACCACCTTAAATTTGTTTCGGCAATGGTCACCTCGCATATTGACGGCGACACTATCAAGTATTTGGCCATGAAAAAGTTTCTCAAAATACCGTCCAAAACCGGTGTAAAAACTGTAAGTGTGTATACAACTCGAAAGCGGATAGCTCACTGGTTGTGAGAAGTTCTCCCCGATTCCTGCATGGGATGTAATGGTAAAGCATTTATTTTTAATTACCTCAATGTCGAATTTTGAAGATGGATCGAGAATAAGCAGTGTTACTAAAGTATGTTTCTGGAAACGGTTGAACTCGTGTTGCAGCGAAACTGGAATCAGGCGGGTAAAGTCATAAGTGATCAAAAAGTGTGTTATTGAAAAATACTTACTAAAAATCTTAAGTTTCTACTGCAGAAGGTAAACAAAAATCTGTTGCACTTATCGTAACTAAAAAAGGTCATTCTCTTAGTAACAGAAAATAATACAGTGCTAAGGAGTAGATTTAGAAAATTCGTCACAATAATTTTGACAACAGATACAGAACTTTATATAAGAAAGATTATATGCCGCTCTCATTTTCAGAGGCCAATGGTTAATGATACAAATTTAAAAGATTGTTTTGTCTTCCTCAAAATATTCATCACTATGGTCTCTTCAAGAGTTCAAAATGTTTAGTCAAGACCACATGCCGGTCGCGTATCTAGAAGTCATGGTTGGAGCACGGAATAGATTCTGACACTACCTTTCTTTCAGTTTTGTTGTATTATCATGGAAATTTACTTTTATTTTCAATTAACGACATCCTAAAATATCACCAATTGATTCCCTATATTTTACTTATTACAGCGTCTGTATTAGTAAGTATCTTCGCTGTGTTATATTCCCTGGTGTCGATACCCCTCACTATCCTCGAGCATGATAAAATAGCAGTGTCAGCATTTGCCCCCAACTTCTTGTAATTGTAGTGGTATATTACCCCAAACACTTTGTTACTGACGTTCGCAGCCACGCCCACACACATACATATTTGGTGTGGCATATTCCTTAACTTGTGTGGCATATTTCAGTGTGGTTTTGACAGTTTTTAATAAAGGATAAAAACTTCTCATTTTCTCTCTTTCTCCCG
Source organism: Phaonia tiefii (assembly GCA_963931995.1). NCBI lineage: Eukaryota > Metazoa > Arthropoda > Insecta > Diptera > Muscidae > Phaonia > Phaonia tiefii. The sequence continues at coordinate 60,239,027 of OZ008368.1, read as the reverse complement.
GAGTTGCATCGGTTTAATGAAGTATTTGTGTTGTGTGGGGGGTAAAATTGTGAAGCAAATATTTGAGATGAATGGCTTTAAAAGGATTGTTCGAGACATATTTCAGATGTTAAGCAAAAGTTTAAATATTCTCTGGAATATTCAGATTTCAAGTTCTTCTTTTAAATACATAATTGATACTAAGGACTTTAAACAAAAGCATTATAAGGCCTTGATATAGGTTATTTGTGAACAATGGTAAACTGTGGGGATTAATTAAATTTGTCCATTTGAATTCGGCAGTGGTAAATATGTGCAGGGTGATTCAATTGTACCTATAATGTGAAACTTTAACAGCAATTATTTGTTGTACGTGAATGTTTTTTTTTTTGTTTCAGACCATTGGTACTACTTGCTGTGAAATTGGGCATAAGTCACGTATTTTAGTATGTAGTATGGATTTGACATCACAACTTTCTCTTACCTGAGCTTTGGAACACCCTTTACAATACTTCCTAAATATTCTGTACATTTAAATGTAGGTATCGCTCAAGAAAACTTTTCACAGAATATGCCAACATTTTGCTGATATTTTTATTACTTTAAATTAATTAGAACAATTTTTATCTATAAAATTTTTAAAAATAATATAAACTATAATAAAAAAAATTAACAAACAAAGATTTGTAAACTCCTTTGGGATTCGAACCAGGAATTCCTATTTTCTCCCGTTTATCATGTATGTCATGTATGATAAAGCTTCTCAAAATACCGTTCGGAATCGGTGTAAAACTGTAGGTCCCAATCAGTGAGTGAAAACTGGAAAGCGCACAGCTCAGTGATTGTGAGAAATTCTCCCCGGCCCCTTCATGGGATGTAATGGGAAACCATTTATTTTTTTATTTTTATCATGTATGTCCAGACCTAGACCCAGATCTTTGAAATAATCGCTAACCATACTACTCCATCTAGTTTGAGGCCATCAGTGCAAACGTGTATACTAGGGATGCTAAACGGGATTGATTTTTCGGGATTCTATTTTTAAATTTTTTTGGGAACAGGTCTATTTTACGTCTTAGACTCCAACAAATAACCACAAGAACGGTAGACTACGTTATTATAAGCAAAAAAAATAAAAAAACAAAATCGGAGCAAATGCATAGTTTCGGAGTTATGGGTCCCGAAATTTTAGATATGTATGTGAGAGGGTTATGGCGTTAACGTACCGTGTAAAGCCATTGATATCAGTTTTTTGTATAAAACAATTCAAAACAAACTCATAAAATAATGTAGCACTTTTTGATAAGTCGCTTAGTTATCGAGTTATCGGATGTTGACATGTAGAAAAATTATCGATTTTTTTTACTTTTCACAAACATTCCGCGATTTTTCGAATATTTTTTCTTTCAATCAAAACAACAATTTTTAAATGTTTGTTTGAGAAACGGTACGTTAGTGGAAAAAGAATCCGAAATGTCGGGAATACTGCAAATACCAACAATATCCACATAAAATGTGTAAACAACCTATATTATTTTGGGGTACAATGTCCAATAAATGTCCCCATCTATATTAAATTAGTTGTCTTTTCAAAAACACGTGCCATTTGGCGGTATGTATTGATAGTAATGTATTGGTTCTTTTGTTTATTATTGTCAACATCAACTGATGTCTATAAGTTTTAAATATAATTATAATAGTTTCGCAGCGCATTATTTATTTAAACGTTCCATTTATAATTTTATTATTGTAAATAAGAATTTCAGTGAGTAAACAATATAATTTTGAATTATTTAAAAAAAAAGTTTGAGCTCAACCCATCGAATGCAATTACTTATAAGCAATTGAATACAAAATACTTCCATCTACCAATCCTCGGTCGACATTTTTCTTTAAATTTGTAATTCCTGCAACTAACGCGAGGAACTGTGGCGTGTTCAATTTGACAGCTGAAGTGGACAAAAACGTTGCGCTGCATTTTATAAACTACCCATTAAATAACGTAGCTCAACGCAGGTAGTCACTACCAAACTACCAAAACGACAAAAGTAACGCGAAGTGACTGATTCACGACTTATAGAATACCACCCTAACTTAGAAATCAACTTACCTTAACATGTGTTATTAAATCTTTGTAGAGCCGCCATTGGGTTTTAAAGCCTTTTTCCACAATTTGAATTTTGCTTGAGGTGCACCTTTCGACTCTTCCACAAAATAACACCACACTGAACTTTTGTCATTGTTGTTGTTTTATTTTTTTCAAAATTAATAGTAATCCCGAAAAATCCCGGGATTTACTTATTAAAATTAAGGGATTCTGTATTCATCAATGACGAAAAATCCCCCGATTTCGGGATTTCCCGTTTGGCATCCCTAGTGAATACCCTGGAATGCACCCCATCCAGTAATTACTGACCGGGTTCATATGAGTGCAGAAGTTTCTCTCAATGGTAGAAGTGGCCGCCATATGTTAATCCACTATTGTGGATTACCGCACATCCTCTAAAATTATATCATGGCCATTGTTATAAGCTATATATTCTAACTTTGCATAAAATATCCTACAGGTTTCGGGTCAAACTCGAACCAAATGTAACCGATATTATGAGGCGGATCAATAAGTCCGCGACTTTTCGAACTTCCCTCATAGTTATATGAAATGCAACACTGCTCCCATCAAGTACCATCTGTTAGTACACTACTGACAAATTTTGAGCAAGTTCCGTCATTGACTATGCGTTTAACAGCTGTTCAAAACATACAACTTCGTGAATTTTTTTTAAATGGAAACAAGTGAATTTCGAGTGCTCATTAAACGTTATTTTTTGCGAAAAGAAACCGTCAATCAAACCAAGCAAACGCTTGATAAATACTATTGGGACTCTGCACCATCGATTTCAATGGTAAAAAAGGAGGTTTATTGACATTTGTTGTGGTCGCACAAGTACAAATGACGCTCACCGTTCTGGACGGCCAATTTAGGTCAATACACATGAAAATATCGAAAAAATCCACGATATGGATTTGGCCGATCGAAAGGTAAAAGTGCGTGAGATTGTTGCTGCCATAGGAAATTCAGTTGGCAGTGTGTTTTCGATGTTAAATGATCAGTTGGTTTTAAGAAAGCTGTCTGCAAGATGGGTGCCGCGTTTGCTCTCAATTGACCATAAACCTAATCGCGTGACAACTTCAAAGGATTGTTTGGAGTTGTTTAGCCAAAATTCGAATGAGTTTTGTAGCTGTGGATGACACATGGATCCACTACAACACTCCGGAGACCCAGCAGCAGTCGAAACAATGGGTTTCTCGGGTGAACCGGCTCCGAAGAAGGCCAATGTAAGTTTGTCGGTCAATAAGGTGATGGCAACAGTTTCTTGGGATGCACGCGGGATATTCCACATCAATTACCTTCGAAAGGAAAAAACAATAAACGGATTTAACAAGGATTAAAAAAAACGACCCCATATGGACAAAAACAACTTCTTTTTCATCAAGATAATACACAGGTGTACACGTGTGTAGTCTCAATTGCAATATTCCATGAATTGGGCTACGAATTGGTGCTTCATCCGCCATATTCTCCGTACTTAGCCGCCAGTGACTATTTCCTATTTCCGAACCTAACAAAATGGCTCGGCGGAAAGAGATTTAGTTCCAACGATGAAATTGTTGATCAAATAAATGCCTATTTTATGGACCTCGAGAAATCCTATTTTTGGAAGGGATACAAAAATTGGTGAAACGTTGGACTAAGTGTATTGACCTTATGTTGAAATTGTGTTGAGAAAAAAAATTTTTTTGCAAAAAGAACTGTATTTCATTCAAAAAGTCACGGACTTATTGATCCGTCCTTATAATCTGAATAACGATGATAATTTGGACGACGATTTCCCCCCTTCTATTACCCGGCTTACGACAACAAAGCCGCAGGAGCAGAAGGATTACCGGCGGAGCTGTTTAAGGCTGGCGGCTATTAGCTGATAAGGTGCATGCATCAGCTCATTAGCAAAATTTGGTTAGATGAATGCATGCACGGCAATTGGTGTCTGAGTGTACTATGCCCCATATTTGAAAAAGTTGGCCGAGTCCCTGTGCCAACCACTGTAGAATGCACCTTTTATCCATAGCATATAAGTTTCTATCAAGTATAATGTGCGAAAGCCTAAAACCAATTATCGCTGACCTGATTGGACCATACTAGTATGGATTTAATTCACGCTACGCCAAATCCTGGAGAAGACCCACGAAAAAGAAGCCGACACCTATCATCTATTTGCTGCTTATAAGGATGCCTTCGATAGCCCGGTACGAGGGAAACTCTACGGAACAATGTCTGAGCTTAGTATTCCTCCAAAGCTCATACGCTTTTGCAGGATGACCTTGACGAACACCACGTCCGCAGTGAAAGTTGGTAAGGATCTGATTGAACCTTTCAAAACTAAGTGAAGCCTCAGCCAAGGCGACATCCTATCGTGCGATCTCTTAGATATCTTAATGGAGATCGTTATGAGAAAAGCTGCAGTCAATATAAATAAAACCATCAGCAGCAAATATTACATTCTGCTCGCGTATGCTGATGATGTAGATAACATTGCACACTGGGACAGATTGAAAAAATGACCGGACAAAATTAATAACATCGTTGTTGTTGGTTTTAGTCGTGTCAAACTCATTAGTCGGTATTTTTACGAGGGTGCTGAGCTCATTTCTGGCATTGTTTTTTCCATTGGTTGGAGGGGGCTGGAGTTATAGTGGGGGGGGGGGGTTAAATTAAAAAAAAAAACGTTATGGGTATCGTTTCATAGGTTTTTGGATGGCCCGATTTCATTTTTGGCAAACATTTTTCGATCAGGATTTCGATAACTAACATAACGGAGGGAAGAGCATAAAATTTAGTTTCTTAACAAGGTTTAACGTTTTAAACTTTTCTACCAAATTTATTAGGAATTATAAAATAAATAAAAAGTTTGAGAAGTTTGTTTCGTAACCATACAAGATTTACTTGTATGAAAAACCACAAAAAAAAAAACTTGGTTTAAAAAAATCTATATCGTCACGTTCGACATTTTCATCATCGTCGTCCTCGGAACTTTCAAAATTTTAGTTTGAAATTTCGAAGTTTTAATTTGACATTTTATGGTATTGCCAGACCTAAATTCCGACACAGTAATGTATTTGAATTTACACTGAAAAAAATCAATTCTTACACAAGTAATTTATATTTAAATTTGAAATCAAAAACTAGAGCAAAGTTTAAAAAAAAAAATTTCTTCAGCAAATGGTAGTAAAGGGTAACGAAATAAAATCAGTGACTTCGGTTAGGGTCCAAAGTATTCAGAAGTGAAAATCGCGCGCTGTTCCTAGTTGGTGCTAATTTTTGGCGGTCCACAAAAGATTAAAAAATGTAATATTTTTAGTCAACTACTTTCATTGCAATTGAACTAGAAACCTTAAGTAAATTAAATTAACTTAATATACATTTTCGTAGCTCTTATAACACAAAATCAATAAAAAGAGTTTAAAACAACCAGAAACATAACCTTCATATAACACACATCTACTAAAAATAACCCAAAATTAGCCTGCATGCATGTATTGAAACAATACTCAACTTTGGGCCCCTTGCCTGATCAACAACGTGCATGGAACCTTCAAAACAGTTAATTTTCGACCTCAGAGGTTAATTGGCCACTGTTTAAGTAACTTATTTTATCTGGATTACTGCTCCGATTTTTGGAATTTTGTCCGGTAATTTTTTCAATCTGTCCCAGTGTGCATTGGGCGCACTATGAAAGAAGTTACTGCGGATTTTTTTCGGGGACTGAGATGTAGTCAGCAAAAGTGGGTCTGACGGTAAATGAGGACAAGAAAAAGTTACGCGCTTAGACCAAGCGTTATAATTTCGAGGTGGTGGACGACTTTATAAATTTATACCTCGTATCTGCCGTAAACAAGAAGAACAACGTCAGCCTTGAGATAAAGCGGAGAATTGTGCTGGCGGAAAGATGTTATTTTAGGCTAAGCAAACACTTTTGTTAACAAATTCATGGAAATCGTTTACTTTTGATGGCTCGAATAAAAGTAATAAACAGCGTGGCGCCTTGAAACTTAAAACATATGTTTTATAAGGTTGCCACTTTTCACCAAAATATTTTTTTTCAAACTTCTGGCGCTATCGTAGAGTCAAATACTCTGTTTCTACTGGCCCAGGACAGTTTCTAACAAAGTACTCTGGCAATATACATTTAACAGTCCTACTGCATGGATATGCCTAAAAGAAAACCGACTTGAATCGGCATATACGAGGCGGTTGACTTGTGGACCGCCTCGTATATGCCGATTCAAGTCGGTTTTCTTTTAGGCATATCCATGCAGTAGGACTGTTAAATGTATATTGCCAGAGTACTTTGTTAGAAACTGTCCTGGGCCAGTAGAAACAGAGTATTTGACTCTGACAATGATTGACAAAGGATTGAACCTTCTTCTTTATTGTCAGTTTCGTCAAGCTCTAAGTAGGACTACTTTACAATAGTAAAGAATTCACAATACAATTGTATTATTCGCAATTTCTTACTCTTTGGAATGCAATACAGACCATATTTATCCCATCACTTATATCCATCGCAGAGCCACCATCATTGATAATGTTGTATTCTAAATAGTTGATTGATTCCACGTCATCAATTAACAGAACATCAACTGTTAGGGGAGTATACCACTCTGTGGGAATAGGTATTAGCAGAATGAACAATCGAGTGCATTTATTTAAGTTGATTGAGGCTGGTGAAATGGTTAGTGCGCGCGGCTCATGTGCATAACCATCTTACATATCTTTCGACGACAGTCACCTCGCATAGTGACGGCGACACTATCGAGTATTTGGCCATGGAAAGCTTCTCAAAATACGGTTCAGAACCGGTGTAAAACTGTAGGTCCTAATCAGTGTGTGTAAAACAGTGGCCGCCAAAGCCTATGCACCGTGCATTTTTTGTGCTTCGTGTTTTCACATCGACATACACTCACGTATTCGCTTTTAGTTTGCTTTGTACTGAGAGAAATCTTCCATGAAGACTGGGAATATGATATTTGTTATGAATGTGACCCTTTTTGCGATAATATTTTTAATTTCATTTTTTTAACTGTTTTCCTAAAGCTTTTTGTTTTAGATTCAGAACTGAATTAATAGGATCATTTACATTTACACTTCTCTCAGTGCAGCTCACTCACATAACCATAGCATTAAGGTATGAGTTTGCCGGTCACTGGTGTAAAACTAGAAAACCCACAGCACACTGATTGCGAGAAGCTTCCCCTATCCCTTCACGGGATGTAATGGGGAACTAGTTATTTTATATAAAAATAAAAAAATAAATGGTTTCCCATTACATCCCATGAGGGGGTCGGGGAAAACTTCTCACAATCACTGAGCTGTGCGCTTTCCAGTTTTCACTCACTGATTGGGACCTACAGTTTTACACCGATTCCGAACGGTATTTTGAGAAGCTTTTTCATGGCTATATACCCGATAGTGTCGCCGTCACTATGCGAGGTGACCGCCGGCGAAAGAAATTTGAAGGTAGTCAGAGCAGGGTTCGAACCCAGGATCTCATGTACAAGAGCCGCGCACACTAATTATTTTATATATTTGAGGCTAAATCTTTAAATACAACTTTCCGAGGTCCAGCTTCCTCTGTATTAATTTCGTACGATTTCCATTCTGCTGATGCTTGTGCAAATTTTGCTACAACCAGATATTGATCTGAGTCGATATTTGCACCATGAAGCACCTGCCTTGCACGATCTACAACGGTATCAATCTGGTTATTTATTCCATATACAGGTGATTACCAAGTAGCCGTTTGCAGAGATCCAAGTAAGTCAAAGTCTCACAGCTCATGATTACTGTAAATGATCTTGGGATCTACTGTCTAGCCTTTTGAGTCAGTAGGATATAATATCAAGGATCCTAATTCCTGTTGAATCTAAAGGACATTTAGGGAGTAAAGCTGATTGATATTAGCGCTCCTTGAGCTGAGTACCAACTGTTTCACCAGAGACTAATGTACATAAGTTTCTTCATCAGCCACATTCTGTTATATCGCGGTAACACATGGTTTCAACACTCCTTATTCCTACCAGACCGATTACATGTTCAATGATGGGGACGGAATATGTTTAATTTAATACCATTTAACGGAATGGTGTTTAAAAGCAATGAAGTTTACCCAAGATTTATAAATTCCCAATAAATTACACGTCTCCTGTCACAAAATCTAATCCATATAAGGTAGTTATCAAGACTCCATTTGTTGTTCTTACATTAAAAAGTTTATATTTTTATGGCATCTACAACGTTTCCAGCAAATAGGAAAATGGGAAAATAAAGCAAAAAAAAATATAAAATAGTGGAATGAGGAAAATCGCAGGCAACCATAAAATTGTTACACTATCTTAGACTGTCACATACGAAAAAGATCACATGAGGAAAATGTAAACATGAAAAGAAACAAAAACAGGAAATGAAAACGTAACACAAAAATATCGCCAATAAAACAAGGACTTACAAGAAACCTACACAATGTTGAAGTTAGTATGATTGAATTAGAGAGAGGTATGGTACCGGTAGATGCATTCTGTTACAGGATATGTTTGACATTTGGTACCACTGTGCCAGCACAGTTGTTCCATCATGTAAAAGGGAAATAAACAACAAGAGGATACACAGTATTTACTTCTACACAATCCCTATCGAAGGATATTACTTGCAACGCACTCACTTACATGGGTAGCATCATAAACCATTACACATATATACTCGTGCGGGGCCCAGGATCCAACTCACGTAATCTGCCTTTAAAATCATTTCTATACGCATTTGTACTAGTGTGTGTTTGTGTTGTAAAATTTTCAATTTGCTTTGGCTGTTCCAACATCACATGGAATTTGTTGCTATATATTGTGTTCCGTATAACGTTCGGTTAAGACGATATAATAAAAAAACGCAACTAAAGTATTTTCCTACTCAAAAAGAATTTAAATTTTGAAAACTCTTTCCAGGAAACTAGAAATATCATTCCGCTTAAACAACCAGACAACCATTTTCCGAAGACGATTATGGTTACCTACAGAAGTTAATTGTTGCAGACTTGTCTACATGAACACTAGTAAAATCAATAGTTTACAGAAATAAAAACGATGTAATTCGACTTTATTTCAGTTGGAAAAATTGCGTTTTCCCCTCACATCAATGGGAATTTCTGATTTTGAAGACGAATATGGTTACCTACAGAAGTTAATTGTTGCAGACTTGTCTACATGAACACTAGTAAAATCAATAGTTTACAGAAATAAAAACGATGTAATTCGACTTTATTTCAGTTGGAAAAATTGCGTTTTCCCCTCACATCAATGGGAATTTCTGATTTTGATATTGCAGGATTTAATAACGCTGTTTGAATTAGTTAAAATTTAAAACTATTTTGAAAAAGCACGAAAACGACTGGTAGTTTATATAAATATCCCACTTTAATTTTCCACGGCCCATCCTAAAATCAAGAGATGAAAATTTTCTCGAATATTTAAACACTCAAACCGGCTATTCTAAGTCGCTATCTAAACAATGCTTTGAGAAAAGACCAACGGGACGGGTACAATTTTGAGATATAGTTTTGTTGTCTTTTACAACCCCTACTGACATATTCTAAGCAATATTTTCGTGGAACATTTGAATGCCCAAGAGTTGTTTTACGATATTTTTTTGGCATATCTTGAAATAAGGACGAAAAGTACATGTAATGAATGAAAATAAAGGATTTAAATATTTTACGAAAAATAGATTATTCATTTCATTGGAGACACCATGTCTCCATATAAACACCATATCTCTCCAGCATATCTGATGAAACATATCTGGGAGTCTACGACAGAATACGACAGATTAACTACGAGCTGTATAATTCAAAATAGCTTTTACGCTGGCGATACTATGTCAGTAGAATGAAACAGATTGAACCAGGGCATAAAGTATTCGAAGACGTAGTCGAAGGACATCGAAAAATAGGACTATCAAGATTTCGCTGGTAAAACCAAGTGAAATATTGGCTGATCATCGAGACGGTTGAAGAAGCATATTATCCTCATTTTGTAGGGCACTTGATCCCTCTGGTTTGTTTGGGGCCACCTAAGTAAGTAAGTAATACTTAATTTTATGAACATCGGAACTGGTTTACGCGATTTATCGTATCAGAAAACTAGATGAATTCCAGAATTTGTATGTGAGGCACCAGAATTGGCATGGCAACCTCGTCAGTTATCTTCAGTTAAGTAAATATTGGCCGTCGGTGGTGCAATGGTTAGTGTGCGCGGCTCTTGTACATGAGATTCTGGGTTAGTGACGGCGACACTATCGGGTATATAGCCATGAAAAAGCTTCTCAAAATACCGTTCGGAATCGGTGTAAAACTGTAGTTCCCAATCAGTGAGTGAAAACTGGAAAGCGCACAGCTCAGTGATTGTGAGAAGTTCTCCCCGGTCGCTTCATGGGATACAATGGGAAACCATTTATTTATTTTTTTTAAGTAAAATATTGCAGACTATTGGCCTAAATCTGAGTTGAAGCTAATCAAATACACCAGAAAAAAGTAGCAAATGAAAGTTGATTTTGTACAATATGCGCCGATTTGTACCAACACGGGATTGGCCACAATGCCTGTTTTCAATCCGAAACTAAATATGGATGCATAATTGTCACTTATCGTGTTGTCCCGCCAGCCAGCCAGACAGACAGATATACATACCCAAAGCCAAATACGTCCAAATATACGGAGGGTCTAAAATGGCTCCTGCTATACGTTACATTTTGTTCGTTTTATTAGGGATGGGTGAGGGTATAAAAAATGAGAAAGATCGGAGCTTGATAGTTTTATTGGAATCCATTGTAAGCTATAGGGTACCTAACTGTCCTTTTGAGAAAATTAAATTTTTGTAACAAAATTTCCTTTTTTGTTAATATTCTTTCACTTTGGTTTTTCCAAATTTACTTTTTATTGGGTTCAAAACTACAATATATACTAAATATTGATTACACGCTCCATCTAGAAAACTTCCCATTAAACAAGAAATTTCCCAACATATGTTAGTCTAGACACAACCCAAAGCAAAAGTACCATATAGTTTATAATACTGGATTGTAGCATAATAGTGTTAAAAGAAAGTTGTTTAATTGTTTTTTATGTAGCCCCCATCCCGGAACATGCTAAAAGGAACTTCGTTCTAAAAAAATTATTACATTCGGAGCCTGGAAAATACACACATCATCGAGGAGAAGCCGATTCGTCAACAATGAGTGACTGTTGGGTGCCTTTTTATACCCTCCACTGTAAGTGATAGATGGTATTATACCCTCCACTGTAAGTGATAGAGGGTATATATCAGTTTGTCATTCTGATTGTAACATATAGAAATAAGGCTTTGCGACCCCATAAAGTAAATATATTCTTGATCCTTATAACAACCGGAGTCGATATAGCCATGTCCGTCTGTCCGTCTGTTGAAAACATTCTCACGACTTCAATCGGCGATAACGCGGTTTGGTTTTTGGCCAGAATGTTCCACTTATTCCTGAGCAGTTTGGTATTGAAAATCAGCGAAATTGGTCCATTGGAAAAAATTTTATGATTGGAAACGTAAAAAAACTCATAAAATTTTCACATTAATTTTTGTAGTTTTATACTAAACTACTCCGTTTGCCGTGTGGTGAATTTCCATGTTGAAAATGTTTGTTGTTCTTTATAATAGGTAAGTACTTTAGAATGTTTAGATGTACTTTCATGTGGTCATACATTTATATGAATTTTGTTGGTTCAACTCTCGTCCCAGCTGGTTTTCTTTTTTAACAGTTCTTCAAAAAATGCTTTTTTATTTTTAAAAAATTATTTTTTATTTTACTTACTACTCCTTTTGCCGTGTGGTGAATTTCCATGTTGAAAATGTTTGTTGTTCTTTATAATAGGTAAGTAGTCTAGAATGTTTAGATGTACTTTCATGTGATCATACATTTATATGAATTTTGTCACACTTGATCTAAGGTCGCTGTGGCCTGATGGGTAAAGGGTTGCGCGTTGGAGTCTGAGGGATGTTGGTTCAACCCCCGTCCCAGATTGTTTTTTAACAGTTCTTTAAAAAATGCTTTTTTTTTATTTTTAAAAAATTTTTTGCAGCTTGTTTTTTTTTTAACAGCTCTTCAAAAAATGCTTTTTTATTTTTAAAAAATGCTTTTTTATTTTACTTGTGAACAAGTAACTTATTTTTATTTTTTTTAAAAAAGTACATTTTCTTAAAAAAAATTACATTTCTTAAGTACATTTCAAAGTACATTAAGTGCATTTCAAAGTACGTTTCATAAGTACATTTCATTAAGTACATTTCTAAAGTTCATTTCTTAAGTACATTTCTTAAGTACATTTCTTCTTAAGTACTTAAGAAATGTACATTTCTTAAGTACATTTCTTCATAAGTACATTTCTTCTTAAGTACATTTCTTAAGTAAATTTCTTAAGTACATTTCTTAAGTACATTTCAAAGTACATTTCAAAGTACATTAAGTACATTTCAAAGTACATTTCAAAGTACATTTTCTTAAGTACATTTTCAATGTGAGCATTTGAGCATTGTGAGCAATGCATTTGTGAGCATTTGTGAACAAGTAATTGCATTTGTGAACAAGTAGCTTATTTTTATTTTTTTTTAAAAAGTACATTTTCTTAAAAAAGGTCCTTTTTAAAATGTAATATTTTGCTGGTTAACACTAAGGTGGAGGGTATCAAAGATTCGGCACAGCCGAATTTAACACTTTTACTTGTTTTTCATGACACTGATCAAAGTGCCGTCGTTATCATCACGCAGTAGAGTTAGATACCCTATTGTCCCCTATCAATACCATCACTCTCCTCTGAACACGGGAGTGTGGGAGGTACATTCCATCTTTGGCCTCATGTAGGTGGTGTGGGTATTAAGAATATCAGATGAAGTGAACTATTTAAGTGAAGTATTTTGAATAAATAATCAATATTCTTCGAGCTTGAGGTCAGAATTGCTGTTCTTGTATTTATTATCCTCAGTATTTCGCTACTCCATTGTGTAGCATCATCAGGAGATAAAAAACAATATTTAAAAATTAAAACAAAATAACTATTGCGCAAAAATTATGTTAATTTAAAAATGTTCAAACAAATTTTCCCGCCTTTTCCAAAATTTTGTGAAGTTACACAAACAAAAATAATGTTCGTAGAAAGTTCATTTTAAATTAACCCAAAGAAAAATAATAGATTGATGAACAATTTGTGCTTAAATGGTTCTACTTTTTACTAATTCAATGTCTGTAAATTTGGGCTACATTATCTGTAACTGTTTTACAGTTAATTGGTGTATTAATTATTTGTAACATTTCTAACATAGAATGACGTTTACTTGTTTTAATTGTTAAATATTGTTTATATCTCCTGATGACGCTACACAATGGAGTAGCGAAATATCGAGGAAAATAAATACAAGAACAGCAAATCTAACCTCAAGGTCGAAGAATATTGATTATGTTTTGATAAGAAAAAGGTCAAACAACAGAATAAATATAGTGAAGTGTTTTGTTTGTTAACTTAGCCCACGAGGTGAAAATGACCTTCAGTGGAAACTATAATTGTTGGTGAAAATACTCATTTTCAGACAAGGTATCTTCAGTCCATTCAGGACTAATTCCACTTCATAAGCTTTCATACCTGGGGTATTTGTCCAAAGTCGTTATCTTCATAAATAGAGACATAGTTTTTTTAAAAATGAAGATATTTTGCAAACGCATCTTCATAATTCCTGGCAAACCGTATAGCCATTTCAGATCTAGCCACATATCTTCATCAGTCGTTGTTGGGAATGCTGCTTTTGCAAAATTCATCAAACTAAATGCAAACGAAAACTCTTTTGAATTGAGAATTTTCCACTATGCAAGTGCGCTATATTTTTCAATATTTTCTGAATTTCGTTGTTAAATTTTAAAATTATAAATTTCCCTTAAAGTTTGCTTGCTATCGTACAACAGTTCTCATATAAATAAATACAAATTTACACACGGATTCAAATCCAGCCGTAAACTTGTTTGTATACATTGTTGTTTCTCCTAACAGGCTCAGTGGAGACACAACAGATATCTGTCTGTATATGTAAATATATCCTTTGCATGATATTAGAAATTCATAGTTAAATCCTTTAAGATCTCACATGAGCCCCTAAAGATTTGCAGTGAATGTTATGGGACCCCCAATATCAAGCAGAGATATACGAAATAGCTAAAGCAACGTGATCGTAGATGTATGAGAATAGGTATGATATTGTGATGGTGTACACAAGGAGTCATAAACACATGCACACATATGTATGTATGTAAAACCCTCGAAATACACTAGCATTCCAGGGGTACACCGGTGTTCAAGTCAGTGAATTATAGTAGCAGTATAATTTTTTTTGCAAGAGCAAACAAAAAATTTTAAATCCTTTGAGAGTGTACTTTATTATGAGTGTGTGTGAATTTAAACTTTGGCGAATTTACGAACCTAGCAAGAAAAGTTTTGTGAATGGGTAATGGAGCGAAGGAGAATGTTTTCTTATAAACCTATTAATATATATACTGCCAAGCCAAATATATCTTAATGCAGTTAATATGATTTGAAAATATACATAACTTGTAATGCCGTGTTTGTTTAACTATATGACTTCACGTACGTGTAAACTGTATGGAAATTCTCCAAGGATCTTTTAAAATATGTGTATTCGCTTGCTCCTTACTTGTGTTTGCTGTTACAGGAATGGAAGCAATTTCTGTTTGTCAAAGCTAAAAGTTCAAAGAATCTCCTATCATCAGTTTTTCTTATACAACTTAATGCAATTGCTTTGGTGTGACTGGCATTACTATATTTCTATTTCTGTTCTCCTTCTCATTTCAGATCAGTAATTGAGTGAAATATAATGAAAATCGTGGATAAGTTCTGCATGATTACACCGGGTGTATGTGAAATACGTAATTGAATTGAAATTGATGAATTTTCTGTGAGAAGGAAAGCAAATTGCGATTGCCATCATGTGGAATTATGGAGTATCTGCATTGATTGCAATTTTCGTACTTAGTGTGGTACCAGGTAAGTGAGAATTTAGTGTTTTTAATGATGATAATCGCAAACGAAATCAAATATGACATTAAAATGAATTAATTAAAATGAAAAAAATATAATTAATTATTCTTATTGATTTCAATTTAACTTCAATCCTGCGCTGAAAATCTATACACTTTCTCGCAATTGGAATAAAAAAGTAAATATAAACAGACTCCAGAACAGAGAACCACACTGCGTAAGTGAAGTGAAAGTTGACAGGAACGCTTCAGAAGAAAGTTCGGAACAGGCCTCGAGATGAACGGCACCCAATTATACTTCCAGAAAAATCCCGATTTTGTTAACTTTTTGTCGAATTCACACACAAAATACTGTTACACGCTGAACATCAGGTCATGTTACGTGCAATTAGACAAGAATTCTACATCATTCGTCTGAAAAGCGCCGTCCATCACTGTGTAAAGAATTTCGAGACCTGAACTATATACAAACACAGGGTACGGAATCAAATAATGGCTGCTCTGCCAATCGAACGATGCACCTTTTCGCAGGACCATTTACGCTTAAAACTTCCACGATGGGAAATGCCAAGCTAGAGAAAGGATATGCCGCCATTTTTGTTTGCTTATCTACCCGAGCCGTTCATCTCGAGACCTGTTCCGAACTTTCTTCTGAAGCGTTCCTCTCAGCTTTCTACATGTTTGTTGGACGAACAGGTTGCCCACAGAAAGTTTTTTCCGACATCGGGACAAATTTTGTTAGAGCCAATCGGTCACTTGTTGAGGAATACAATAAATTTTTAATGTCTGCGGAAAAATCAGTTGTTGAGCAGTATAATTTGCATTGGTTTTCCTGGCATTTTATTCCACCTCACGCTCCACACATGGGCGGATTGTGGGAAGCGGCTGTCAAAAGCATGAAAACTCAACTGAGGAAGGTAGCGTCTAACATTAAATTCACCTTCGAGGAGTTCTCAACCCTGTTAGTCAGAATCGAGAGTATTTTAAATTCAAGACCGTTATCACCAATGCACGAAGATCCAACTATTCTCACTCCGTTAACACCAGGACATTTGTTGAGACGAGCAGCACTTGTTTCTATCCCAGAAGAATATTCCGACAATCTGTCCCTAATTAATCGCTGGCAAAGACTTAAAACTTTGCAAATTCACTTCGCCAAACGATGGAAAACTGAATATATCTGCGAACTGCAAAGACGATATAAACGGAAGTCAACACAACAAAACTGAAAACCGGACGATCTAGGTGTTTTTAAAAAAAGATAATCTCAAAGTTTTCTAATGTCCGTGTTGCCGAAATACGCACCCAAAATGGCATACTAGTTCGCCTTCTTCTCAAACTTTGTATCCTTCCCAATGCCTAACTGTTAGCTTGCAAATTCGTTCACATATACAACAAATCTTACTTTTTTTTTCAGTTCTGTTACAAGCGTTCCAAAATGCCGTGTCTGCAAAGACAGGCATTTCGTGAAGTCATGCCCCGTGTTCAAAAATATGACAGTTATGGAGAGACGGAAATCTATAAAAGAGAAAGGTTTCCGTTTCAATTGCCTATGCACTGCTCATACGAGGAATTGGTGTCATTCCCGTCACAGATGCATAGTCTGCAAACGGCAACATCATACCTTGATCCATGTGGATGACATCACCAAAACAGAAATCCCAAACAGCAACAACCGCCGCCAAGTTCCGTCTCTGTCGCATACTCGCAGATCCAGGACCAGCGAGGTTCGTGAATCGCCACGTCATCGTCGTTCGCAGTCACGGTCACCCTATACCCGCCTAAAATCAAGGCAGCGACGAAATTCCACAACAACTCGCTAGTCATCAATGCATACTCAGCCACAATCTACCGTGAGTGAGCGTCTAAGTCGTCGATCCAGGTTCCATGTATTCCTCCCTACGGCTTTAGCGTGTGTATTGGCCCCACAGGGGCCAGAGAAAACACGGTTGTTACTAAACTCTGGAGGAGCTCAAACTTTAATCCTTAGGGATCTGGTAGACAGGCTGGAGTACAAAACCACTAAGAGGGGAGGTAGCGAATATTGTTCTATTAATCTACAGTCATATCACGATCCATCTGTAAAAATACAAGTGACTGGGATGGTCAAGTCCATTTTCAGCGCCAATCTCCCTAAACCGACTACTGCACCCAAGCTACAGTCCATCTACGAACACTTGACTGACCTATCAGATTCACATTTTTTTAATCCTTCCAAGGTCCAAATCATTATTGCCAATGATCAACTACCACGGATTCTGCGTGCGGGATTAATTCAAACATCGTCTGGTATGCCAATGGCCCACAGTACCATCTTTGGGTGGGTGATTTCTGGAGCCTGTCACTACTAAGTTGCAGTACTGCAAGGCGGCCGGCATGTTGCAGCCAGTTCCACAATTTATCTATGTGAACTAATAGTGAATTAAATGAATTGTTAGTATCATAATTATAAGCAATTTTGAAATCCTTGCTTTTTATGTTATTTAAATTCGGGCAACTCTTATATCTTTTGCATGACATGCAGGGAAAAGCTTTCACTCAAAATACCAGTTGTTCCCACTTCTGGCTACTGTTTTACTGTAATGGCTTCGAATATTCTTCTGCAACGGCCAACTTCACTTACGCAGCAACAGTGAAGGTGGTAAGCAGAAGGCTTTTCCTAAACAATAAATCCATACATACTAAACCTGTACCTTTGATGTTTTTCACTTGTTTCCATTTCATTGTTTCTGATCTGGAGTAGTAAATTACAATTTCGGGAGTTCCACTCATTTTACAGTCCACTTTCAGAAGGCCATCCCGAGATTGTACAATATTAATTTGTAAAGTTAACATTATATTTAAGGATACCCTCTTTTCCTATTACGACTATTAATATTTTTATTTTTTTAATTTTTTCCATTTAATGCTCATACCATTTTCCTTACGGAATATTTTCTCCCATTCCCCTTTTAATGCCAGTAAAATAAGATCTTCTTTTTCCTGCCAGTTGAACTCGAAAGTATTGAGTTTCTTTGGTTGCTGTCTACTCATCACTAATCCACAAAACGGATGCATTTGCACTTTTTCCAGACTTTATTTTCGTAGTTTCCTTAATTAGTGCAGTTCGGAGTTGCTTTCTGTCGACGACGATTGGTTGTTCATTGTGATAATAAGAGAGGAAGGAAGGAGTCGAAGGCATTTTAAAATAGTTGTTCATAATTTTAAATAAAGTTTTCTTTCCAACTAAAGAACTTATTCCGAAATATCAATATTAATTACACCAATTGTACACACTATTTCGATGATTGAGGTGTAAATGGTAAAGACAATGATCTCGTTGCAAAAGGCTAATGTTAAATTTTTCATGAGAACGTGTAAAAATTTCATTGAGAACGTGTATGATGTTTTTAGGTTTCAAAATCACAACAATGCTATTTAAAATCAGCACAATCCGCAGTATTTCTGTGGAAATGTGTACTCATGTATGCAATTTTTTATGTGATAACGAAAACTAAACAACGCCATATAAAAAGAAGACAAGTGACTTCATGCTTTTTCTAAACATTACTATTGCTTCTGTGTATTTTATTCTTTCTTTTTCACAATTATCAACCAACTTCCTTCCATTTTGTTGTTTTAATGAGTCCATACTTAGACATTATCAATTTCAAATGAAGTTGCAAGAATTAAGCATCTGTCGCTACAATAGCATTTTGCGGATATGATTTGGGGCACAGTAACAAGAGAAATGAATGAACCTTATCGTCATGGGAGTCAGCAACAAAAAAAAAATACAAATTATGGAAGACTTACCCTGTTAGTTTTTTCCAATTCCTTACCCTCCCCTTCCCATTACATTCACTACTCCTTGATCTATTAATTTTGTTACGTTTGCATAAATCCTGTGTAAAAAAATGAAACTGCAGCATAAACTATTTTAATGAGCTTGTTTTTCTGCATTCCAAAGGATTTGGGGGTAAACATTAGTTTCATAAGCTTCCAATGGCTGTGTGTAAACCCTGTCGTCTGTATGGATTTGTTTGTGCTGACTGTTGGCATCCTTAGTATTGGCAGGATTTATTAGTATTTTCAGATTCAAAATGTTTATCACAAGTTTACTTTTTTGCTTTTCTATATTCACAACGAAAACTTTTAATTTTTGAGATCTCCGGACAAAAGTTGAATTTGTAAGCGTGGAGTTTCGCAGGAGGAAATGTTTGTCGATGCGAAATCGTCATTATTAGCTAATTAGGATTTGTACTAAATAGTTGATTTCATGATTGCTTGAAAACAAAAGAACAAACAAGCTTTTCAAGGAGAAAAAAGCAGCAGGGTTTCGTGAGTGAATTCAAGGCATTAATGAGAAATGTTATCGGAAGTTTACAAAATTGTAAACATATTGTGAAAAAGTCGAAAATAGTTAAATGGTAAAATAGTTAACTAATGAAATAGTTAAATTGTTGAATAGTTAAATAGTTGGCAAATAGATAAATTGTTAAATAGTTGAATAGTAGAATAGTTAAATAGTGGAATAGTTAATTAGTTGAATAGTTAAACATTTAAATTGTAACATTTTTAAAAAGTAAAATAGTTGAATAGTTAAATAGTTGTATAATTAAGTAGTTGAATAGTTAAACATTTAAATAGTTAAATAGTTGAGTAGTTGGATAGTTGAAGAGTTAAATAGTTGAATAGTTAAATAGCTGAATGGTTAAACATTTAGATAGTAAAATTGTTAAATAGTTAAACACCTAAATAATTATATAGTTAAATAGTTACATGGTTAAATAGATAAATAGCTAAAGAGTTAAATTATTATATAGTTAAATAGTTAAACAGCTAAATAGTTCAATCGGTAAACAGATAAATAATTAAATACTTAAATAGTTGAATAGTTAAATAGTTAAAAAGTTGAATAATGAAATAGTTGAATGGTTAAACATTAACTTTATTTTCTGTTTCAAATTTTTATAGTTAAATTTTTAAATATTTAAATAGAAAAAATTGTTAAATAGTTAAACACCTAAATAATTATATAGTTAAATAGTTACCTGGTTAAATAGTTAAATAGTTCAATAGTTAAATAGTTAAATTGTTAAATGGTTAAATAGTTGAATAGTTAAATAGTTAAATAGTCGAATAGTTAAATAGTTAAATAGGTAAACAGATAAATAACTAAATACTTAAATAGTCGAATAGTTAAATAGTTAAATAATTAAACATTTAAATAGTAAAATTGTTAAATAGTTAAAGAGCTAAATAATTATATAGTTAAATTTTTAAGTAGTTAGATAGTTAGATAGTTAAATAGTTAGATATCTGATTACTTAAATAGTTGAATAGTTAAATAGTTAAATAGTTAAATATTTAAATAGTTAAGTAGATATATAGTTATGTAGTTTAAAAGTTAAATAGCCAAAAATTTAAATAGTTAACTGGTTAAACGGTTAGATAGTCAAATAGTTAACAAGTTAAATAGTTAAATATTTAAATATTTAAATAGTTAAATAGTTAAATAGTTGAATAGTTAAATAGTTAGCTATATAATTAAGTACTTAAATAGTTAATTAGATAAATAGGTAGATAGTTAAAAAGTTAAATAATTAGATATGTAGTTAAAAAGTCAAATAGTTAAAGAATTAGAAAGTTAAATAGTTAAAAAGTTAAAAAGTTACAAAGTTACAGCAATATAAATATTTAAATAGTTAAAATAGTTGTATCGTTAAAATAACGACAATAATGGTGTTCTATAATAACCCCACATTTCTACAATGAAGTAGCCGCAGATACAGCACCAGAAGTAGAGAACAACGACGTTTCGAAATTCCTACCTTCCGGACAGACTATGGGAAAAGCTCGCTAGCCTGAATACTCAATTATGAATGAAATGCCAACATGTCTTTTAAATTTTCAGTTTTTTATAAAACAAACGTTTTGCAAATACATCCTCATGATTCTTGGGAAACCGTATAGCTATTTCAGATCTAGCCACAGATCTTCATCAGCCGTTGTTTGGAATGCTGCTTTTGAAAAACTCATCAAACTAAATGCAAACGAAAGCTCATCCGAATTGAGAATTTTCCACTATTCAAGTGTTCGATAAATATCACCAGAAAACATTTACAAACAACTTCTTTCCATTTCCAAAGAATCATCAGTCCCCATTAGAAACAATTTTTGTTATTGTCTAAAATGCAACACAATGTTTACAAGTAATTGGTATTACCTGTTGTTTCGTCGTGCTCAGGGATGTGCTCAGGTCGTTCATCAGGGATGATTTTGTATTTATTTGGCCTTTTTATTTGGTACTTACTTATTTTATTATATTATTTTTATTATTTATTCAGATATACAGGGTATCTCAATAAATAGAGATACAAATTTTTAAACAAGAAGATGTTTTGCAAATGCATCCTTATGATTATTGCAAATGCATCCTTATTATATTGCTATTTCGCATCTAGCCACAGATTTTGCCAGCGGTTGTTTGGAATTCAGCTTTTGAAAAATTCATTAAACTAAATACAATCGGTTCTCTGGAGATGGAAAGAAGTTGTTTGCAAATGTTTTCTTGTGTGTTTTGCTTGCGATATTTTTCGAACACTTGCATAGTGGCATATTCCCAATTCAGATGAGTTTTCATTTGCCTTTAAGTGTGATGAGTGTTTCAAAACCAGCATTGCAACCAACCGCTGATGAAGATCTGTAGCTAATTCTGAAATAGCTGTACGCTTTGCCAGGAATAACGAGGACGTAGTTGCAAAACATCTTCCTATTTACAAATATATAGATGGTCTTGAGCTTGAGTAATAAAATATAAAAGTATCAATAAAAAGGCAGAATAAATAAAAAATCATTCCATTATACTGAACAAATTTTGAGAAGTTTAAAAAAAATAATTTTATAGTTTTTTTATATTGTTTTGTTTTATATTTTCGTTTATATTTTTTTCTCCTGGTTTAGACCTACTATTATCCTGAGGACAAGAAAACATCAGTTAAGTAGATATAACCATATTAAGAATTAAATTTTCTCTGAAAAAATGCTCAAAATCAAGTTTCAGCCAAGTTATTCCTGATACGATAAAATCCGAATTGGTGCTAAACCAGACAAATTGAAATGGCATTTTGTTAGTTTCAATAAGTACATTCAGAATCTAAAATTAAACCAGAGTTCACATTCGATGATATCGAAAATGTTGTACTGTGTTTTATACAGCTGTCATTTTGACCATATTGCTCTATGAAATTTTCGGTTAGTGGCCGGTACTGGAAAAAAATACACTTATCTAAGGTTGTTATCAAACATCCCAGGAATGGCAGTGCACAACCCCTACTGCGGGCTTAGTGTTATCTTTCACCAGTTACCACTAGATTTACTGTGCAGGAAAATGACTGCAACGTCGGTAATCCGCATGAAACATTCTACATGATGGATCGCCAGACCGTATGGTCATGGGACGATATTAAGCAATCTGCGGGAAATAGCAATAAGAAGAAGTTGCTTTTAGCTTAGAAGAAACATCATTGCCGCCTAGGGTATTCTTGAGTTGAAGAACTGCCCACAACTGCCGCCCGTTTCCACATGACATGGGTCAGCAGTTCGATATCCACCGATGGGTAACGGGCACAGGAACATTCGAAGGAGCCATGGAGTGGATGATCTAGCGCGATTGGTCACTACCTTATCTGAAAATGTTCCATGTGCATGCAATCTCATGCTCAAAACCGAACCTCTCACGAATGCTAGTTGGTCTGTTGGCACACAAAGGGGATCATCAGGGAGGTAGGACCTAATTATAACCGGAATCGTACGCTAAACTTGAATTCATTGTCCAGAAAAAATATGTCAATGCTAGTAGCTGTGACCACTGCACACAAAGAAAAAAAAAACGTTTATTGCTCGGTAACCGGAACAATACTTTGATTGAGTTGTATTAATTTACTAGCTGGACCTGGCAAACTACGTCTTGCCTTCAAAATTTTTGTAATGCAAATGTAATGTAATGCAAAATTTGTTGTTTCATTACGTTTCAAACCATAGTTATACCTGTTATATCGGTTTCTTTCAAAGGGGGCGTGGCACTGCCCTCTTCCACCCTGGCTGTAATTCATACTGTTCCAACAAAGTATATACCAAATTTCATCCTCATATCTCTGACAGTTCATGAGAAATAGCCGTTTTAAATTTCAAGTTGTATGGGCGGTGCTACGCCGCTTTATCCAATCACAACCAAGTATAGCCAAGGAGTATCAGCAGGTCGTCAGTATCACATTGTGAAATTTTCATAACAATCGGTCTATGGTCTATTAGAAAAGCCGTCAGAGCAATTTTTGAAAAGGGGGCGTGGTACCACCAACTTTCACCCTGGCTGTATAGCCTATGTCACCCGCTGGATGATTCTGAATAATGTCTGACAATTTCATCAAAATCGGTCCAGCCGTTTTCCAGTCCATTCGTAACATACATACATACATCCATTTCTATATATATTGATAGATTAATCGCAACCGTTCATGTAGTTCTCCCATATATCGCAAATGTGTATCATGTTGTTGCAATCGAGTTATCATTCGCATCAAACGCGTACAAAATTACATTTGCAGCAAATTAAAAAAACGTTTGCGAGAAACGAAAAACTGTTCCACCAACTGTTCTTTCGGTTACAGCAACCAAGTTGTAATTAAATCTTTTATTTATGGCTGCCGTAAGTTCTTTTTTGTTTAAATTTCCAACTTCTGTTTTGGCTTTACCGATAAGGTTTGTTTTATAAAAAGTTGGAATTTTTGTCTATTTTAGCTAAAAATGGCTAATTTCAGTTATCGCAAACGTTTTTTTCAGCTTATATTTTCGTATCTCTGCTGCAAACATTTTTCGGTTTTCCCAAACGAAATGTCGTGTATGTATTAACAGAAGTTCGTTTCTCCCAACTACAGTCCCCAAGCGAAGTTTAGCTGTCTGAGATTTCGATTGGGAGGAACGAGTTTTTTCTTTGCGTGTGGGCACTCTTTATTAGGCATACATTACTACTTCTGATTACTCCAGAAACTATTGGGATGAAGAAAGGAACGAGATGCTACTGCACGTTGTGATTATGGCATTGGTACCATATCAATCATTTTAGTGTAGATTGCATCCAACCGAAATTCAGGGATTTAATATGAGTGATCTTGTGACCCTATTGCAGAGGTTATCTCTCTTTTTTCAGGTATCACTTGGCTTGAACGTCACTTAACCAGGTCAACTTTTTGATTTAACAGTGTGCAATATGATAATTTCGGGGTGGTAGACGAATTTATATACCTCTGATCTGCCCTAAACAAAAACAACAACGTCAGCCTTGAGACCAAGCGGAGAATTGTGCTTGCGAATAGATGTTATTTTGGGCTAAGCAAGCACTTTAGAGATAAAGCCCTCTCTCGAGTAACAAAAGCCCAATTGTACCAGACTCTCATACAACCTGTCTTGCTTTATGGCGCAGAATCCTGGGTATTATCGCAAGCAGACGAAATATGTGTAGGTGTCTTCGAGAGAAAAATACTCCGAAAAATGTATGGCCCCATAGTGCACAACGGCGAATATCGGCGACGCATGAACCATGAGATGTATGAGCTATATCCCATTGATTGCGCTGGCTAGGCCATGTCAGTAGAATGGATGAAGACGAACCAGCACGAAGGGTTTTCGAAACCGAACTCGAAGGAAGACGAAAAATAGGAAGCCCAAGACTCCGCTGGAAGGAACTGGAGAAATAAAGCAAAATATTGAACTGGTTGGCGAAATTTGTTATCTTCGTGTTGTAAGGTCCCTGACCCCTCGGGGTTGTTTGTGACCGGATAAGTAAGTAATTAAGTCAGTATGAGATATGACGTCCTGTGGTATCACAACAGCCCGCAATCAACTAAGTGTGGCAACAGTGACAGTAAATTCAATAGTTCCAGATACAGTCAGAACATGTGTTCTAAAGGCCCACTCATCACGCTCTGCATTTTAACACCAATTTCTTTAGCAAAAATCACTTTCCTTTTGCCCCTACCCAGCATAATTCAGTCCTGTGTAACATTTAATAGTATTATTTACTGTAACTGCAAGAAAAAAACTACTGTTATCCTGAAAAAATATATAGCAACGATTACACAGGAGAATAATTTTTGTCACATTAATCATCAACTGTTTGCCAGAAACAAATGAGATATAAAAAGCCCAACATCTATTAAGGACATGAGACTTGTGTGATTGTTGGCCTGCTGGAGTGTGTCTGGTGGGGGTAACGTCTTGAAAGCGGAAATGGTAAAATACACCCGAGTAGCTTGTGGTCTACATGTGTATGTGTGTCAGGACGTGTACATGCATATGTGTTAATAAGAAGATAATATGAGTAGTGCTTCCTTTTAAATTCCCAATGCAAGTAACTTGGGATTACACTGGGGTACTAAAGCAAAACTAAGCAAATAAGAAACTTTTTTACTGATTAGAAAAATTATGATGAATTTGCAGAAATCATTAGAAAGGGAACCAATGCTCATTTAGGTAAAAGCTAGGGCGACAGAAAAATTATACTTAATACAATTATAAGGGATTTTAAAGGCATATACGGATACTGTTAAAGAACAAGGATATGGTTAAAGATAACATAAGCTGCATAATGTAAATTTCAATATACTCGAAATATGCTGGTGATCGGAAAAAATAATGAACTCTTGCAGGATGGGTGTGGCCTAAGAAGCACTATTGTTTGTACATGACATCAGCTGTTATTTAAATATATAATGAATACTGGATGGATTAAGTTTCCGGATGTTATACTTATTCTTTAAGAAATATAAGAAAAACTGCCCCCGAGTCGACATTTATGTGTATGAAAAATGAGTGATTGTTTATTGTTGTTTCCTAACATTCCCCATTCCAGCCAACTTAAACTCCATCCACTTGATTAAAAGAACAAACAAAAACACCAAACTTATTTCAATCCAGTCTGTCATCATCAGACATATATCACACTCATCGGCAGCAGAAGAACCATCAACACATTTGGCGCTAATTTGATTTCTAATGTATAACTTGAGCAGACCAACAAAAACCATAACGTCCAAGAGTACGCAAAACTTTAACCAAAATAAAAACATATTCTGAATAAATTACAGTAACTTTAACTTTTTTGATGGCTTTTCTTTTTTCCATTCATTTTGCTTCGTGTGCGTCTTTTTGCTATCAGTAAATTCGATGACACCACCGCAATATATGGCGGAGCATGGGGAAACACTTAAGATACTACAACATTTCTGTCCTGGTGGTTTATTGTTCCTGAGAGATAATAAAATATTAGAAACGCACAGCAAATGTTCCAAAAAAATGTAGCAAAAGTTCATTAACTTTGTAAATGAAACCATTAAAAAAGTTCTAGGGAATGCTAAGAAAAATTACAGGAAACTTTCGGCAACAAATTAAGGCAATAGATCTCAGGAGATCTTTCATATATTAAGAAAAACAAAATTAAAAACAATTACCTACTACTGAAGTGTTCAAATATTTCAATTGTTTAAATATTGAAGAATTCTTTAATTGAACTTTGGCAAGGTCTAAGCTTAAGTGACAATACATTTTACGTTACATACTTTCATATAGAGACACTTTTCAAATAATAGTAATCATACGTCCTGAAGTGGCCCTGTCACGGGGTCACTTTCAAATTAATGTATATCATACGTTACGTAGTGGTCGTATCGTATAATCTGTTAATATTTATTATAAATATAAACAGGTGGCCATACGTGGTGCAATAGTTGGTCTCCGTGCCTCTTGTGCACGAGATCCTGGGTTCGATCGCTGCTCTGACCACCTTAAATTTCTTTCGGCGGCGGTCACCTCGCATGGTGACGGCGACCCTATCGAGTATATAGCCAAGAAAAAGATTCTCAAAATACCGTCCGCAATCGGTGGAAAACTGTAGGTCCCAATCAGTAAGTATAAACTAGAAACCGCACAGCTCACTGGTTGTGAGAAGCTCTTCCTAATTCCGTCAATTGTTTCCCATCTATTTATTATAAGCAGAATCACAAATAATTATTTCGCTGCTTTTTTTTATATAAAATTACTGGAATTTAAAATCTATATAATTATTATTACTTAATTATTTCGCTGATTTTTTTATATAAAATTCTTGGAATTTAAAATTTTTAAATCTCAATAGCCAATTTGGTTCGCACATTTGCTGTGATTGAGAATATTGTACCGAAACATAATTACAAATTCTTTATTAACAATTTCGGTTATTTCAACTGTTTATAAACTTAATCTGTTTTCAAAATTAAATATTTCCACTGGAATTTTAATATAAACTGTATAGTTTTTCAGTCTATCAAAACCCATCCCTTAACTTTTCTAAAATTTGTGGAATTAATGTAATATTTTCAGCACTCCTTGTTTTTTTTTGGACAATGTATGCATATGCAAAATAGCAAATTATTAGTACATCATATGCATGTTTAAACATGCTTGTATATCTACAAACTATGCAGCTGTAACAAACTAACTATCGTTCTTTATCTGTGTGATGTTGCGTTTCAAAATCAGCAACTCATATTAGCATACCAAAGCAGTTGTGCAAACAAAAATGTTTCGATTGAACTTTAATTGAATTCTTTTTTGAGGTTTGACAAAAAAAATTCTAAGGGATGGCAGTGAATCCGCTATAGGGTCAAAGTACACAATAACATATTAAACTGAACTCGAATGATTACGAAATTAAGCAGAAGGGTGGTCCGATTTTAATGACGGGATAATATATAGGTTAACTTTACTATAAAGGTATTCTTTAAAGAAGTTATTTATAGGGAGTACTGAGCGTATGAGTAATTATGGTTACACCTATGTGTCACTTATAACACTTCGTATAAGTAATATTAATTCAAAAGTGGGAAAATATACAAATTTTAAATTATTTTAAAACAAGAGTAAAACAATCCACTTATGCAAAATCAATTCTGGGATGGTTTTTATTCATTCGGCCATTTTATTGTCACTTTCCGATATTATTATTTCTGTATCTTTATTAGTAGACATATAATTTTATAACAAAGAAGTTTCAAAAAATGTGTCCTCATGATTCCTGGCAAACCGTATAGCTATTTCAGATCTAGCCACAGATTTTCATCATCGGTTGTTTGGAATACTGCTTTTGAAAAATTCATAAAAATAAATACAAACGAAAACTCATCTCAATTGAGAAATTTCCACTTTGTTAACAAATTGTATCTCTATTAATAGAGATATAAAATGTTCTTAATCTTAAATAGTAAAATAAAAAAATTACGTGAGGTGTCAGGCGACACCCACTTGAAACGAATTTACTTTCGCTATATATTAATTATTAATTAGTTCCAGTACGCCTAAGGCCTAATTTAAATGGATTTTTTAAGAATATCATGCATTGGACACGTGAGTAGAGGTGATTTTGTGTTGAAGCGGATTTTTCAAATGCGCACTCGATAAATGCAGTGCAGTGTGCTTTTCGTTTACGATTCGTTTACGATTTCGTTTACATTGTGATGAGGCACATTTTCACCTCGCTGGGTGTGTAAACAAACAAAATATGCGGCACTGAAGTGAAACAAACCCCAGAGAACTTCACCAGTCGACGTGCTTGTTAGAGTTCATGAAAACTATGCAGCAGTGTGTGGATAGCTGAGGTCGATATTTGTCAGATACACTATTTAAAACCATGTAATTTCAAAATTCCCTTACTGTTCAATATAATTAAAATATAAAATAAATTTTTCTAAGGTTCTTAATTTTTTTTATTTCATTCCCAAATAAGCAACTACCGTGCTCCACCCTGTAGAATGCATTTTTTTAAAAGTATATCCTTGTTTAAGACTATATATGTGACCTGCTCCACGAAGGGGGGCCTCTGCGCCGAAAAAATTTTGAATGATTCTTATAGGAAAAAAATCGCTCTTTCAAATGCCACAAGTTTCTATGTCTTTTAGTTTTTTTTAGAAATCACCTGTAAAGATGAATCACCTGAACAGATGAAATTTAAAAAAAGATCCTTACCAAAGGTACAAAATTACAAAAATATCAAAATTTTACTCATTTTTACTCCTAACACGCTTTTTTGGTGGTTCTTCTGTATTTTGCTGCTTTTCAGCTTTGTCTGAACAGGTTGAAGGAAGAGTTGCATAGCCATGTGCAAAACACGGGAAAACGAAGCGCTTTTTTTAAACGCGTTTTTCTCAATAACTTCTTTTCGGCGCGGAGGTCCCTTTTCGTGGAGCGGGTCACATATTATATTTTGCCGAAAAGAAAATTTTTAAAATAGAGATACTTCTTTTATTAAAAGCTAAGGTTTTGCTAAGAAAATGTACTATTTTTTAAGAAGAAGTATTTTTTTAAGAAAAAGCCATTATAGTATGAATTTTTTTTTACAAAGAATTACTTTTTTTCAGAACAGGTACTCTTTTAGAAAAAGGTTATTTTTTTAAGAAAATGTTCTTATTTTCAGAAAGGTTACTTATCTCAAGAAAAGAAAAGAAAATGTATTATTTTATTTTTTAAAAAAGAGACTTTTAAGAAATGGATTTTTTGTAAGAAAAGGTATTTTTTAAGAGAAGGTATTTTTTTTTTGAAGAAAAGGCTTTTGATGTGTTAACATCTATAGGCACGGGTAGGGCAATTTATCAAAGTGAACACATGCAAATAACATATAGCGTTAGCATCACATACGTGGTTGTTGTACAACAATAGTCTCTGCGTGAAAATAAGTACGATGATATTGATGTAGCGGCACCGAACAAACAAGCAGGTCGTCGTCGCCAAAGAGTGTTACGTAGTATAGAAAACTCATGGAACGAATTATCTGACTCAGAAGAACTGGCGACATCTGGCGACATCTGGCGAATGATTTGAAACATATTACTCTCTTTTTGTCATAATCTGGTCCATTCATGATTTTGATGTGCAACATTTATTGTTTTTGTATTGTTTTATATAATATCATTATCGAAATGGTGGATTTATATTAAAATAGTATAAATAGAGAATAAGACCTGTTTATGCCCTTTTACTCAGACTCTTTACATAAGAGCGGAAAAATAATGCAATAAGTTCTCTACACTATTCAATACTTTCTGTCCTCGATATTACATCTAATATTACATCTAATGGTTAAGCAGATGTAAGGAAAAGGAAAGTGCAATAGCAAAAGAACCTTCAGCACAAAACCTATTCTTTTTTTTTATTTTCCAATGTAACATTTACGAATGTGTTCATAGAAATCGAACAGGTACCGTGTAACAAAAAGGTGTTAACACATCGGCCGTGAGTTCGAACACTCATTAATTTTTTTTCAAGAAATAGGAATTTGTTCTAGAGTTTTTACATTTTTTGCAAGAATAGGTACATTTTTAAGAGTAGGTACTTATCGCAAGAAAAGTTATTTTGTTTCACAAAAAATGTACTCTTTAAAGAAGAGGTTTTTGTTTTAAGAAATGGCAATTTGTTGAAAAAAATTTATTTTTTTAAGAAAATGTACTTATTTTAAAAAAATAAAATTTTGTTTAAGAAATGTACGCTTGTATGAAAATTAATTTTTTTAGCAACTGCACTTTTTTAAGAAACTTCTTAATTTGACTTCTTTCACTTTGACGTTTCTAGATTAACTTTTTATTGGGCTTAAAGCGACAATATATAATAAATATTGGTTAAAGGCTCCATCTAGAAAACTTCCCATTAAACAAAAAATTTTCGAACATAGGTTAGGCTAGACACAAACCAAAGCAAAAGTACCACATACAGTTGATGGTACTGGGTTGTAGTATAATAGTGTTAAAGAAAGTTGTTGCATGACAAAACTGCTGGCTATTGTTATTGCCTGTAAGAATTATATTGTCTTTTAGACAACAACAAAATACATTTCTACTGGGGACCGATGGTTCTCTGTAGATGGAAATAAGTTTTTGCAAATGTTTTTCTTGCGATATTTTTCGAATAGTGGGAATTTCTCAATTGTGATGAGCTTACTTTGGAATTTATTTTGAACTTGTGATAAAATAAAAAACTAAATTCAATTCTTATAAAATTAACTAATGTCAAGAAATTGTACTTATTCTTTAATTGTTCCGGGCAATATATAAATTGAAGTCAGAATAGCAATTTATTATTTAACCAGTTCTGACAGATATAATTGTATTTATTGAGAATAACTTCCATTTCAAGTTGCGGACTGTCGCCACTGCGAACCTTTTGGCTCTGAAAAATAATCACTTAAATGTAAGATTATTATGTTTAAATCTGTATCACTCCAAAACCAGAGTCTTTTAATTTAAATTTCATTCAATTCGTACAAACTAAACTTTATGTCATGCATTTGCATGGATTAAAAAGAATACAATTTTATAATATCTAGCACGTTTTCATTAACAGGGTTTACACAATTGAGTGCTTCACTGACCTTTGGCATATAAGTATGAGACTCTGATCAAATAATGGAGACAAATTAGTTAAAGTTTGTACTAATATTCGAAGTTTGGGGAAGTTTTTACGAAGGAGGTTATATAAGCACCTCGGCGTGAATGACAATAGATTTGATACTATTCTGAAGTTGATTTAAAGGTGTAAAGTTACTGACATTAAGTCGGTCAAATGACTACCTAAGTAATTATAATCTACTTCTTGCGCCAGAGTTAAAGTAATTGGTGAGCGGTTTGCACCTACAAGAGGGCAACTTCACCAAAATTGTGCTCAACCAACATCTGCTGTTGCCAAATTACATACATCATTGTGTCATTAATATTTTTGGGCACTTGGACGCTCTCGGACACAGCATATATATTTTGCAACATTTCTAGAACAATATGATTACATGGGAATCTCAGTCGAATTCTTAGTTGGTCACGCACTTGCTTCTGGACGTCCAGGAAAAGATGATGAACATCACGCCGCGTTACTGAAAATTAGCATAATAAGGGGTAACAGTAATTTGTGGCTTTCGGTGGTGCAGTGGTAGTGTGCACGGCTCTTGTGCATGAGAACGTGGGTTCGAACCCTGCTCTGACATCCTCAAAATATTTTCCACGGCGGTCATCTCGCTTAATGACGGCGACACTATCGAGTATTTAGCAATAAAAAAAGCTTCCCAAAATACCATTCGGAACCGGTATAAGACTATAGGTCCCAATCATTGAGTGCATAACTAGAACGAGCACAGCTCACTGCTTGTTAGAAGCTCTCCTTAATCCCTTCACGGGATGTAACAGGAAACAATTTTTTTTCATTAATTTCGCATTCTTCAGGTGTGTCTTAGTTAATTGTTTTTGGTCACTTAATTTTGTATTTGTCTGGAACATTAAAATCAAAGTACAATAACATGTGACACCAAGTTTTGAAAATGATGGCTCCCGTTATGTTATTACTTTCGCCCCACACTACAACTGCTGAAAAGCATAACTGAATTTCATAACTTTTGGGAGGTATAATGGATATTAACCGTTTCTGTTAAACACCATATGCCTCGATTACGACCGCTATTATCGCTTATTACTGTTTGAAAAGTGAATGTTTTGATAACCATTTCTATATTTTTATATTTTTGATGTGTTATCATCTATAGGCACGGTTAGGGCAATCTATCAAAGTGAACACATGCAACCAATACACAGAGTTAGCATCACATACGTGATTGTTGTACAACAATAGTCTCTGCCTGAAAATAATTACGATGGTATGATGTAGCGGCAGTGAACAAACAAGCAGGTCGTCGTCGCCAAAGAGTATTGAATGGTATAGAGAACTCAAGGAACGAATTGCATGACTCAAAATCACTGGCGATATTTGGCAAATGATTCAAAACGTATTACTCTCTCTTTTCTTAACTAGGTCGGTTCATGTGAAACATTAATGCATTTTGAAACATTTATGCATTTTTTATAGTTTTATATAATCACATTGTCGAAATATTTTATGAAGAGAATAAGCCTCGTTTATGCTCTTTTAATCAGACTCACGAGTTAGCACATACTGACGCAAATGTACTAGTTGATATTTTTCCTGAATAGTACTATCCATTTTTAACATTTTTGGCCTTTACACTACCCAAAACTTCGCTACATAGAGTTTTCTATGATTTGTCAAACAAAAATCGAATTTTCAAAACTATAAAACATTCTATTAAGTTTGTCACATGGTACAATTATTTCTAAGGTAAAGTCGTTTGAACAGCTAATTTAAATTTTTTATCCCAATATTCATTTAAGTTGTCCAACTCACATGAATTTTGTTTGTGTACCTTTTTGTATACTTGTGTGGTGACCGGTCATAACGCCCAACGGTCATAAGGCCCACATTTTTTTTTGGGCCTTATGACTGTTCCGAGGGCGGGCATAACACCCAAATTGGTTTTGGGCCTTATGACCGCTCCGAGGGTGGTCATAACGCCCAACAGATGAAAAGACACAAAGCCCAAAGTTCTTGGACTTCTCCTACAGCACTTGTTATATGGGCCTTGTACAAACGGTCATAACGCCCAAAATTTTTTTTGGGGCCTTATGACCGCATTTCGGATGGCCGTATGGCCCAAAACCAAATTAGGCGTTATGGCCACCCTAAGGGCGGACATATGACCCAAAAAATAGTTTGGGCCTTATGACCGTTGGGCGTTATGACCGGTCACCAACTTGTGTTGTTGGTATTAATGTGATAGATTAATTAATGTGATAGATACAAAGATAATTTCCAACAATATTTTGATAAGAGCTTGTTAGCTACAGACAATAAGCGAAAAATTCAAAAAGATTTTAATATCAAAAACACTATATTCTTCATAAAAAACCAGTTGAAACCCAAACAAGTTAGAAGTGATTATGAAGAACTTTTGAACCTAGCTTTAGGTTTCCTCGGTTAAGACGCTGGAAAAAAGATTAAAACGCCAGGATGCACGTCAAGATCGCGTTGGCTGCTAAAAGCAGTGTACGCTTTAAAAATTTATTTATATCGCAAGTAAGAGAATGCTGTTGATATAGAAAAGGTGCATCTTTTAGGTGATATTTGTTTATTCATTGTGTTTGTGTACATTGATTGTACCGCAGCTAATCATTGGCTTTTGAATGATATACATTTTGTCAATAATATTAAAAGAATTAAAGAAATTAATTACACCGTTTCGGAAGCTGCTCTTACAAAATTTACTAAAGATCACTTGTGGTACATGGGCTACCACGTAGGCACCCCTTCATTTTTTGACGAAAGAATTAGTCTGCACGAGAAGAGGAGAATGGTAGCGAATTTGAATATTGAAAAGAGCAGTGATGAAATATCGATTCGAAAGATGAACTACATCGAAAAAAGCATAAAACCTACTGATTGCATCAGTACAAGAACGCAGGAATTTTTTCAAATCATACAATTGAATACTTCCTTTTTGGAAATAGATCCGGCAGTATGGGATACTGACGAGACTTACAATAAAGCTAAAAAAGAGATACCATACATTAAAGTCATAAACGACCCTGCCGATCGAGCATTATATCGCATTAAATATATAAATTTGAAAGATGAGAGATATATAAATTTGTATCGACATCATACCAGAAATTATTTTAAACTTTTCTTTTTTTAACATTTATATTGTTTTTTGATTATTATTAACCTTATTATCTGATAAATAAATATCAACTTTTGAAATCTTAATTATTTAATATTTTTGAAAATTCGATTTTTGTTTGAAAAATCATAGAAAACTTTATGTAGCGAATTTTTGGGTAGTGTACAAGGCAAAAATTTTACAAATGGATAGTACTATTCAGGAAAAATATCAACTAATTCATTTGCGCTAGTATGTGCTAACTCGTGCTCTTGAAAGTCAGAATTTCAGCATGTTTTATTTACTTTTTTGACTTTGAGGTCCATTTTCTCGATTTCTGTTAAGCCCTTGTCAAAGCCATACTTAACGATTATTTCAACGTTAATTTTGAGTAAAAGTTTTTTTACGGAAGTGAAAAATATTGAGGCTCTTAAAAGTTATGATTTTTTAAGTGAAAGTCTAAATTCAAAACTCCACGTAACAGACATGAAATCGAAATTGGCTCCAGCGACAGTTTTTTTTTAAATCCAAAAATTTGGACAAAATAGGTTCTAAGCTCTGAAAAGTCCCAAAAATCGAAATCCGAGTGTGTTTTTTGACGTTTCCAATATTTTCAAAATTTTGGAACAGCCTATTGTTCAGCCTTTTGCGCTGTTTTATTCAACAAGGTTCGTTCTAAATTTCGATACTTACAACAGTTTTACTTGCCTTTATTTTACCTATACAATATAACAGTTTACTTTATTTACACCGCTTAACATTCACAATTGTCTATATTCAACCCCTTTACTAATTCTTCGTATTGTGTACTTTCCGGCGTTTAATCACATACTAGCTCAAATTGTCAAAAACCCCAGCTATTGATACCAGTTCTGCTTGTCGCCAACAGAGGGTCTACCAGCTTCTAGACTGTTCTACCCGATTCCAGAACCTTTAATATAACAGTTTTTAAAAATAACGTACTTGCAGCCGACTCGTAAACTGGTTTGTAGTAAGGGTATAATTTCTGGCACAGCAATAATCGTCCTGTTATTTACATTATGTTCATTTGGTCATTAAGAGTAAGTATAAGTTTTTACTTAATCGTAATAGTATGTTAACCCTCAACTACATATATGTATACCAAAGTACAAAACTTGAATTTTTAGTGTCCAATATTTCCCAAGTTATGTGGAAAAATGTTACCTGAAGTCAATATGATACAATACAATATGATGTGAGTAATGTGACTTTAAAATAAAAGTTTATTTTAATTTCGGCTTTTCCATATTTTTTTTCCTACTAATCTGGTAATCACTGGGTAACCGAATTTTTTCAAAAAAAATCATCTATGCCTTAGATGGTGAGGTCAGGGTTCTTCGTTTTTATATGAACCACCCATTTGACATTCCTGCTACCGTGTTTTCTGTAACAACGCGTTTTTCTGTTAATTTTGTATTATCATTTATCATGGAAACGGGTTCTATGATCTTCGCGGTCCTATGCAATTGTCTGTTTTGCTTTTCTTGCAGGCGTTAACAACAAAATAGCGGTATATCGTATCATCCTTCAGGGGAAATTAAACTGAAAATTAAAAGTAATTTATTGGAGATGTTTCAAAAATCTCAATTTTGTAGATATCTGGAACATTCTAAGATTGACTGCGTATTAATATCGACAAACCCAAAATGAGGAATCCATTACCAGCAGCCACATTTTGCAAAACTCAGTAAGAATTAACCACATTGACAGGCTAACGCAGGAGTGGCAATCGACTTCTTCAAATTACTATACATAAAAGATTTCAAGTCGAATTTGGTTGTACTGAATGTCTTATATTTGGCATCTTAACGAATTTGTCTACTAAAGTCGATATTCATGCCCCCTTTGCAAAATCAGCTTAGTATAACCATATGCATCTTAAACCAAGAAAGACGGTTTTTCCCAAACTCATTTCAGCCGTTCCCCAATGAGTTACCATTCCCTTCAGTATCATGTCGAAAATGTTATCATACCAAATTTTGTACGTCAATTGAACTACTTCAAAATGCAGTGCTCTGCAGCATTGCGTAATTACCAACGTAAACGAGTTCCTGCAGTTGCGCATGTAGCCACATGTTACACATCAAGTAGCTCTCATGCAAAGCAACATTTGCAACAATCTGTAGAAAAGTTGCAAGCATGCAATGCAACGGTTATTGGCAATCTTGGCTTTAGATGACCGCAACGATTGTTCGCTCCCACAATGTAGCCAAACCTCATGCCCCTGCAACTCATGAAACAAACTGACCAACACTTTTCGCGCGTGGCACAAAATCACGTGGCTGTGCAATAATTTGTGGCATATACGCCCTTTCGATGGACTGGTGTAATAAAACACTTCACGCTTTATGTGCAACATGGCCAAGGGGCAGAGTTTTGGCGTTACTTTTTTGTCCTACCCTGAAATCAGCCTTTTGGTTGGGTGGATAATGAAAAGTAAATCGCTGCGAACATGTGAAAGTTTGTATTGGCGGTCATTGCCGAAAAAGCCGCATGGTGGACAAGGGCGAAAAGGCAAAAGGATTTGTCGGCATTAATTTAGGCAGGGTAGGGGAAAGACCTTTGCGATTCTTTCGGCTTGATGGGTTTTTGGGTTGTGTTCTTTCTCACTGTAAAGTCACTTTAGTAGACAATTTGTACATATTGCCTGTAATAAGGTAATAAATCACATACAGATTACAATCATTTTTGGACCCTTCATGATACATACACTTTATTAAGAGGGAGAGAGAGAGCAAGAAAAAGGGAACGAGAGAGCGAGAGATTTCATGACATGAGGACACACACACAATACAAAATCCGCCATCCAAGCGGCAAGTTATCGCTGTAACGGCTCTAGCTGTTGCCTTCAATTGGGGTGCCGGGTTTTGTTGTAATAAATGTTGACTGATTTTTTTCAATTTACTACAATCGACTGGCGTTGCCGGGCTTATTCGTGTCGGTGTTGTTCTCTGCCAAAGTAATTGTTAAAAATTGCTGTTGATGATCTCTTCGCCAGGACATGTAGACTGCCAGATATACACTGCTTTTTACATGGTCCGTAACATTATGCATTCGTGCCGGTGTCCGTGTGGTGCGCTTAACAATTTTATGCAAAAGTTGCAATTTGTATTGCATGCTTTCAGGCGTTAAACGTTCGAAATTCCTTCTCCTTCACAATTCAGCCCAATTCACAGCGATAAAAAAGGGGAAAATTGTTTCCAATTGAAATTGAAATATATGGTTAGCAATACACCAGACAACAAGAACAACAACAACTATAGCAACGACTACGGCGTAAACATTAAATGCAACAATATCCTTATCGACATTACAAGGCACAGTGCTTCAAATTAGGTAGTATTGGAAAGTTATTATATCTTAATATAATGTAACAAAAAACTTGGAGAAATATTTTTCAACGATCCATTAGAATAAGATAATAAAAATGTACCACCTAAAATTAGAAGCGAACAAGATTCTGAATAAATTAATTTTTAATCACTCTCAAGGTATCATAATATGTATTTCATTCACAATGTAACATTCAAAATCCTTCAAAAGTCGAGGACTTAATTTAAAAAGCATATTATATATGATTATAAGAAACTTCAAATTATTCATAAATTATTCACGACTCAAGAGATGTCACAACGATTAGTGCTTCAAATTTATAATGTTGGCAACATGAGTATATGAGGAGGTTGTGTTGCAGGCTTAGCTTATTGGATTTTGATTTATATCGTTTCCTAACTAACAAATTCTAAATTATACTGTGGTTTATTTTTGTATTTGGTATCGATTCCTTTCGAATTTGATATAAAACACATACTAAAGAAAACAAATGGCGGTTGTTGTTACCTACACCACCTACTGCTACAACATTGTAAGTAAATCATGATTGAGTCATGCCTTTACTTTTAGTGTACATCTCAACCTGTCAAAGTCAGGTGCCTTACACAACTTAGACAGCAAATTTTTCCAATAGGTTTGATTTTTCCCTTTTTCTTTCCAGTGGGTTACAGCGAACATTCATAGAAATTCTTCAACTTGGTCCTTGCAGGGTAATCTTGGTCGCCCTATACTTGGGCTAGATTCGAACACTTTTTCGAATATCTTACGTTCTGGACATTACCTAGTCAAAGCACACTTTTCGCAGAGTTCGCCCAATGATGCATATGTCATCAGTATTCACAGGCAGCTTGTGGTTTTTGATGTTGGTTGTTTTATTCGGACATACTGCAGCTTTTCTCACAATCATCTCCAAGAAATGTGTTTAATATAAAATTTAAAAGTTTTATTGAAATTCCCATTAAACTGATTTAGATTCGAAAATCACTGTCAAATTTTAAATGGATTTTCATGTATGGAAATATTATCAAGTTTAAAAATTTATTTATAAAATAAGTTTAATTTTGAAATTTAAAAAAGAAGGTTTTGAAAGCTTAATTAATTTTTAAATAATTTTTAATTATTTCTTATTCAGGTCATAAAATCATTTTGAAATTCTAATAAAGAAAATTGTGTGGAAATATCATTTTTAACTTATTGAAGAATAAAATTATATTTGAAAATAGGAATCATGTTACTTAATTCCAAAATGTCATTACAATCCGACAATTATATAATTTATTATTAATTTGTTAAAGGAAAATGTAAAATTATATTAAGTAATACCCGGTTAACCGACGTCGAAAATTAAGGTACTTAAAAACCCGCTCGCGATTGAGAGCAGATCGGTTAGCCGGTTTCAATGGTTTGTCGAACACTCCATTTGTAATGCTGATTATCCTCTTAGCTTTTGTCTAACTGATACAACGAATGAACCAACAACTTTTCCACTCTTGCATTTGTTAAACTGTCATACTGAATTGCCGAATTAGATTGTGAGACGTTAGTTTATTTCACGTGAGAAGCAACGTTAGTTTATTTTCAAACCCAATCATAATTATTGTAATATCAAAAATTCAAATATTATATCGCGAACCCTAGCGAGTCTCAACATTTTCATATTTTCGTATTTTGCGTCAAAACAAATTCTATCCACTCTAAAAATTTGTCGTAATTTTTTCTTGCCTTTCGTCAAAAAAACCCATACGAATATATCTATTATTGCGAATATTCATTAATTGTTTACTTGAGAAATCCAGTTTTTTGTCTCTACTGAAATCTTGAGAATTTTGAGTTATCACTCTTTTATATTTAGGATGCGATGTTTTTAGTTGAAAGATAATTTGTTTTTGGAGCGAAGTTCCTTATTGCACGTTGCGGGATGGTGGCTATATTAAAAAAATTAAACAAATTTTGTTTTAACACTATTATGCTACACCCCACTATTATCAACTATATTGTTTACCTTTGCTTTGGTTTGTGTCTAGACTAACTGCCTGGATCATATGCTGGGATATTTATTGAATAATGGACAGTTTTCTAGGTGGAGCCTGTAACCAATATTTTGTACATATTGTAGTTTTGAACCTAATAAAATGTAAATTTATGGCTTTTTCTTACAGAAAGTACTTCGTCTTAAAAATCGTACCTTTTCTTAAAAAAAACATTAGCTTTTAATAAAAGAAGTACGTCTCTTGAAAAAGGAGCTTTTCGGGAAAATATAATACATATTCTTACAGGAAGCACCTAAAAATATACTCTAAAAAAATACGTTTATTAAAAAAATTTTTTTCCTTAAAAAAAGTTTACCATTTTACAAAAAGTATCTTTCTTAAAAATCCATTTAAATTATCGTATTTTTCAATGGGCGCCTTAGGCGTGCTGGAACTAACTAATACATAATATATAGCGAAAGGATATATTTGGGTTGTCTCTTTTCAACGTTATGACACAGTTTACAGAGTTATAGTTTTCGTCTAGAAATCTGTTTATATTTCTATAGAACTATAGCATTTTCAAACCTGTGAATGAAGTGAATTCAGACGAAAATTATTTCTCAAAATCCCCTCATATTACTCAAATCTGGAAAATAGGCGAATACGTAAAAATAATAAAGTATTTCTCGGAAAACCTAAATGGTGAGTCATGCAAAATTTAAAATTTAATTTGGCTTTAAAAAAAAACCCAGATATATTTTCAAAATGTTGGCAACATCGTTGCAATGGCTTCCGCGACTTATATACTTCATAATACTTTATTCTATCTACCCAATTTTTCAATACATTTTCGATTGTTTGCGTTTCTATCTCGTGGAAAACTTCACTGATTTCTTGTTTCTAAGCCTCAGTGGACTCGGCACTCATTCACGGCCCTCCTGAGATACTAGTCTAGCGGCGTCAAGTCGCAGCTGCGAAGCGGCCAATGGGCTTCCGAGTTTCATCTTAATATGAGGTATTCGAACCCAGTGCGCAAAAGATCATTTGTAATGTTAGCTGAGTGGCACGAAGCGCCGTTCTGTTGAAACCAGACGTCATCCATGCCATCTTCTTCGAATTTTTGGAGCAGCAAGTTGCTGAGCATGGCACGGTAACGCTCGCCATTGCCGGTAACGGCGACACCTTGCTCATTTTCGAAGAAAAAAAAAGCCTGCTAAGAACCTCACCAAACATACACTCGTTGTGGCTGCATCGCCTTCTCCTCTATGATATGTGGATTTTTCGAGCCACGAATGCGACAATTTTGTTTGTTAACTTAGCCCATAGGTGAAAATGAGATTCATCGGAAAATTTTATTTTTCGGTAAAAATGCTCATAATCAGCCATGCGATTTGCAGCCCATTCAGCGAAGTGAAAACGTATCGGGTGGTCGTGGGACTTCAGTTCTTGGACATATTATATTTGGTCTTAACCCTTCTGCATTCCTTGCATATGCACCCCTCCTATGATCCTTGGGTCAAATTGACCCAACATTATAATTTGTTAAAAAACACGACATTTTTGGCAGAAATTTATTATTCTAGTTTTTACCACAACAAAAAAATGCAATAAAGAAAAATAGAGAATCGCTTGATAACTAATTCACTGTCTACTCGTAGCACTGTATAGAAATCTAATAATAATCATTTCGTTTCATATAAAAAATTAGAAACATAGGTATATATTAGTTATTTTTGTTGCAGTTTGAAAACAAATTATCTTACATAACTGACATACAGATTTTGAGTTTTTAGGTTTTACTGTCTCTTATTTGGTAGGACACT
Source organism: Phaonia tiefii (assembly GCA_963931995.1). Lineage (NCBI taxonomy): Eukaryota > Metazoa > Arthropoda > Insecta > Diptera > Muscidae > Phaonia > Phaonia tiefii. The sequence goes on along the minus strand of OZ008368.1, from coordinate 60,197,165 downwards.
CGGGGGCACTGTGCTTAGAATGTTCGAATATGAATATTTTACAACTTGAGTATGTTTTACAACTTTTATGGGCGGATAGCAATATCACAACATCTATTTACGCAAAATTTGTGGTTTTACGGTATTACCTGCAGTTTCAGCAGATAAATCCATATCGTGCAATCAAATGAATGTTTTGCCAGTTGATTATTGGAATAAGTAGTTTTTTTATTTGGAAAAAAATAAATGTTGATTTTTAATCAGTGATATAATATTTTTGGTAGGACCAGGGTTGTTTGTTAAAATTTGATTTTTTTGAGCCTACCAGCTTGAAGCCGTGGATACTCTTGCCAAAGATCACTATGATGTTTTCATAAATATGAAATGAGGTTGCAGCGTTCTCTATTGATTTGATCTTCCAGAACCCTGCCTTCAATACTTTCGCTTGACGATGAGTATTGATCATTTCCATAATCATCATTTACCAACAAAATTTCGTTCTCATCACATAAACCTTCAACTAAACTGTGTCCATCGAGAGGATACACCGTGGACGAATCCATTCTAGCTTTTGGTGAGCAGCTGTCCTTCTACTAAGGACAATAATGGCTATCAGGGTTGCAATTTATTAAAACAGACATGTTCATTTTAGAGTTAAAGAGAGAAAAAAGTGGCCGTCGGTGATGCAATGGTTAGTATGCGCGCCTCTTGTACATGAGATCCTAGGTTAAATTTCTTTCGGCGGCAGTCACCTCGCATAGTGGCCGCGACACTATCGAGTATTTAGCAGTAAAAAAGCTTCTCAAAATACCGTTCGGAATCAGAGAAGAAACTGTAGGTCCCAATCAGTGAACATAAAACTAGAAAGTGCACTGTCCAATGGTTGTGAGAAGCTCTCCTCAATTCGTTCATGGAATGTAATGGAAAACCATTTAGTTATTTTATTTATAAGCCTAAAGAACACTCTAGTTAGACACTCGTCGAGTATTATAAAAATAATAGCAAAATAAATGTAGGATAGATGTATACGGTGTATTTATAGTTTTACATTGATTGATTGGGACCTACAGTTATTATACAGTATTTTGAAAAGCTAAATACTCGATAGTGTCAAGGTCACTAAACTAGGTGACGATCGTCGAAAGAAATGGAAGGTGGGCAAGGCAGGATTCGAACCGACGTACTCATCTACAAGAGTCGCCCACAAACCACTGCACCACCAACAGCCATATGTACCAATAATCCATCATAGTGACTATGACGAAAACCAAATGAAGCAGGTGGTTGAAGATCGAACAGGTTGCGGAAATATGTTATCCTCATTTTGTAAGGCCCTTGATCCCTCTGCGTTGTTTGAGGTCCCATAAGGAAGGAAATTCATCTGTAACAATGGTTGATATGACATTAGGCGGTGTGTTCTCGCATTATAGAATTAGCGATAAGGAGTTGAAATGTTTCCCATTGCCCGAACGCAAACTCATTCAAATTGCAAAGAACCTCCAAAAATAATTAATTACATCTTTTTCTTGCCAAACCGTAGTATACCACGCCGTTGAGGATATCATAAAGTTTCAGCTTGATACCTTGCAATTTAGAGAAAAAAAATTGCATTTGAAATATAAAATAAGGTCATTTTGATCCAAGGAGTGCAGAAGGGGTAATGCAAAATTTGGTGCTAAGAAATACGAGAAATGTTCAATTACGGCAAATGGTGGCGAGTTGATGTTAATGGCACACTTTCAGCTCCAGCCGCAATATATTCCACTGAACGCACTTGACGTTTGTCCAATACTGACCCGCATTGATAAACAATCTTCACAAATTTAAAAACAATCTGGGTTGATGGCACTCAATTTCAAACGAAATAATTTCGTAGATTTCTTACAATTTGAGTGAAACCCATGAAATTTGGAAGAGAATTTTTAATATTTAGCACTTTTCTTCAAGCAAGCTTCATTATTGCAACCATATTCCATACAAATATATGGTGGTTTGAATACATATTATAATTAACTATATACAAGGTGGCGCAAAAGTAATCCTCCTACCAGAAAATGCTATAAATTTTGCGATTGGCCCCTAATGTCAGTTCTGTTTTGACATTTGTGTAGTAAACACATGCGAAATACACGTTAATAAACAATGTCACGCTACACTGCTCCAGAACGCGGAATATTGCTGACTATTTATTTGACCAATAATCGGTCGGTGACTTTGGCACAACGTGAATTTCGTCGCAGATTTCCTGGCCGTCCAACGCCTACTGGTGAAACACTGCGACGTTTAGCCGCTCGCCTCGAAGAGACTGGTACAACACGAGATGCTGCCAGGCGTGGCAGACCCCGGAGTAGCCGTTCTGCAGAGAATATTGCTGCTGTAGCCGAGGATGTCATGGAAGCGCCGTCGATGTCATGGAAGCGCCGTGAGCGCTACAGAGCAATGATCAGCGAGTTCTTTTTGCCGCAACTTGATGAATTGGGATTGGAAAACATGTGGTTCCAACAGGACGGTGCAACGGCACACACTGCACGTGCCACAACCGATATGCTGAAGGATGCATTTCCCGGGCGCCTAATCTCCCGTTTTGGTGATTTGCACTGGCCAGCAAGATCGCCTGATTTGACCGCTCCAGACTTCTTTTTGTGGGGCTTTTTGAAGTCGCGGGTTTATGTCAACAAGCTTCAGACTCTTGCAGCTCTTAAAGACAATATCCGTCAAGAATGTGAGGACGTATCGCCGGAAGTTTTGGCCAAAGTGATGGAAAATGCCATAAAAAGGGCTCAAATGACAATCAACTGTGGCGGCGGCCATTTACATGACATCATATTCTCGACTTGATGTAAAACAAACTAAAAGACCAAATAAAAATAATCCACAAGAAGAATCAAAGTTTTTAATTTTTTTTAAATTACAGCCAAAAAAACATCGGAAGTTTACTTTTGCGCCACCTTGTATGTATATATATATATGTTCTTTATTTATTTACACAGAATATAACAATATACAGAATATTATAATACAAAGTTTAAACAAAAGTTTCACGAAGAACATATGGTGTCACAAGTGTAAGCATCATCAAAACAACTTTGTCTATATGTGCGAAATTTTTAGTCAGTTCCTTTTACTGTTTTTTTTTTTATTATAATAAATAAATTTTAAACCTATTACTTTGGTAAATACAATTCCATCAAACCACTGTGCAATGCTTGAAATGTACATATTTCTACTACCAATGCTGTTGCTGTAAATTGTTAAAGTTTTATATAAATTTTACATGAATTTTTGCACTTATGTGTGAGTATGTGTCTCTGTGTAAAGTTAATACCACAACCCGGACTTACCAGTCACATTTTGCATATGTATATATAAGTATGTATATCAGTATCATGTTGCATGTCTATGCAATAATTTCATGCTGATCATCAGTGTCATCTTCATGGACTTGAAGGGGCCTTTGGAAGTTAACAACAATTTAAGTATCAAAAAGGAAGTTAAGTTTTTGCAAATGTTCAGGGTTTATATTTTATAAATTGAATACGAGTGGAACCTTTGAATATCATATAGATTAAGTGATAGTAATTTTAATATTGCTTTTTATTTAAGAGCCTGAAAATGAATGATGGTGATAGTTAGTGTTACAATAAAAATTACTGATTTCGTCTTTAACTTTTTAACTAGTTATAGCAGGCAATAGCATATACTGTGATCTTCTTAGGGCTGGTAGTAATGACTGTCAATATTTACTCAATTAATCAAGGCTAATTTACCATTGACCGTCGGTGGTGCAATGTTTAGTGTGTGCACCTCTTGTACATGAGATCCTGGGTTAGATCCCTGCTCTGACCATCTTAAATTTCTTTCGACGGCGGACACCTCGCATAGTGACGGCGACACTATCGAGTATATAGCCATGAAGAGGCTTCTCAAAATACCGTTCGGAATCGGTGTAAAAACTGTAGGTCGCAATCAGTGAGTATAAAACTAGACAGCGCACAGCTCACTGGTTGTGAGAAGTTAGATCCAAAAGCAAATGAACAATGAGAAGACGAGGAAGATCAAAGAAGACTTGAGTGTCCAGCTTAGGTTTTGACGTGTGGCTCGGGTCGCGAAGATGCTGTAGCAGATCGTGTACTCACTTTATTATTAATTACTTACATTTCCTATTAATTACATTTACTTATATTTTCTGTTCATCATTAATCATTAATAATAATTTACTTGAAATCATTAATAACGTTAACTTTCATTTTCCATTTTTGCATAAATGATAATTCGTACATAATTTCAAAGTTTTATTAACCACTTAATGGTGACGAGTATTTAGTATTTGCCAACACCTTGTTGTTCTATGACAAGCCTGTTAAGGTGCCTGCAGACACACTGGCAGCACGTCGAATATTCGATACCATGCAACTGGCAAAGCCTTCACACTTGATCGAATATTTTCTTAAATTTTGTACGGCAACTAGGATGCCAGTGAAAAATATGGCAAAGGCTTCGATGTGTGTTCAGACTGTCCTGTCAAAAAATATCTGAAGGAAATTGTTGCTATGTCAAGACATCGTGCTGCTGCTTCCGCTGCTGCTTTGGATGCGGAAAGAATACGGATTCTTTGCAACGTTGTAACGACAACTGCGAGCGGAGGACACACAAACTTACCACAAATTTTTTATAATGAATCCAGATGATTTTGATATTCTATTAAGTCGTGTATCCCCGTTAATAGCAAAGCAAACAACTCCTGTGAGAGAGCCAATATCTGCAGGTGAAAGACTTGCAGTAACATTGCGATTTTTGGCTTCTGGTAAGTATATGTATATAATAGGCAAATTATGTAGAAAATGTAGAATCGAGTGCTCACGCCAAAAATCAGAAAATTGTCTAGACATGCTTTCTAAAGTTTTTAACTTTTTACAGGAGACAGCTATTCCAGCTTGAGCGTTTTGTTTAGAATGGCTATTAACACTATTTCGGGAATAATACCAGAGGTTTGCGATGCAATTTACCGTGTATTAAAAGACGATTATTTGAAGGTATTGAATAAGTTGTATGTACTTTATTTAAAATTAATTACATGTACAATGAACATGTACAAATGTGTAAGATATATCTTCGAAGCACAACTCAATTAAAGTGTCTGGATTTCTTTCAGCCTTCAATGCTTCTAAAATAAGCTAAGTAATTTTATATTTAAGCCCTTCGGCTGAACCATATTTTAGCTGGCGCAACCGATCTGCTACATAATCCCCAAAAATTTGGGCTGAATCAGAATCCTTGTCCAATACTGACATTGATTTGGCGATATATTTATCAGTGGCCGTATTGGACTCAGCTTGATTTGTTTTACGCTTCATCGAGTTTGGTTTCGTCGTTGACAAATAACTCATATAGCTGTAACTGGTTTCCGCATCATCGCTCTGAAAAAAAATAAACACAACTAATATAATTAATATAATTATTTTTCAGGTGCCAAATACAAAAGAAGACTGGCTTAAAATTTCTACGGAATTTGAGAAAAGATGGAATCTACCAAATTGTATCGGGGCTGTAGATGCAAACACATCACGATAAGAGCTCCAAAAAATGCTGGAAGTGAATATTTTAACTACAAATAAACTCATAGCATTGTTCTTATGGCCTTAGCAGACGGAGAATATAAATTTACTTATGTTAATGTGGGTGCAAGTGGACGATGCTCTGATGGTGGAATTTTTAACAATAGTAGCCTGGCACATACATTGGAATGTAACACTTTAGATGTACCACCAGATAAACCATTGCCAGGCCGCGACATTACTATCCCGCATTTTATTGTGGCGGATGACGCATTTGCTCTAAACCCATACCTAATGAAACCCTTGTCTGCACGCCGACTAAATATCACATTAAAAGTATATAACTACCTCATATCTCGTGCTCGAAGAATTTTAGAAAATGTATTTGGAATTGCTAGCGCACGCTTTAGAGTACTGCGTAAAACTATGGAGTTGGAGCCGGATAATGCAGCAAAGATTGTGTTGGCAGCATGTACATTGCACAACTTTTTGATGTGCAATAGCTCGCGCGGCATATATGCACAACCAGGTGCAATTGATCAGGAAGTGAATGGCCAATTAGAACTTGGAAGCTGGAGAATTGGCATAGATCAGCAACTTCAACGCTGTGCACAAGTGTCAGAGCAGCGAAAGTCCAACAGGAGCTCTAAGAATATTTGATGTCAGTTAATGGCTAAGTTGAGTGGCAGTACCAAAGAATTATGGGCTGTTAAAAACTAAATAAATAAATTCTTTCTTACCAAATTACAGACTGTTTTTGAGCTTGCTTCGTACACAACAAAAAGGAACTTCATTGCATCAAAATATTTCCATGTTACTTTGTAATTTTGATCGGCTGCTTGTCCACTTTTTTGCGGCTTTTGCTTTGCATGGTAGCTTCTGAATTGTGCACGTAGGTTTTCCTACTTCTGTTTGCAATAACTTCCACTTCTCTGCAGCTCCTTCCCTATGTTTTCGAAAGTCTGCTCTCGTAGTGGTCTATCTTTATACCCAGTTTGCTTGGGATCCCACAACGAAGCTTTTCTTTCTACGAGACAGATGAGGCGCTCTACCTCGGTTGGCAACCAGTCGCGCTCAATTTTTCTTGCCTTTCGTCCGGGTTTATTTCGTAGCGAGCTTCATTGTATCATATAAAAATAACGGTATTACAATAAGATATGTAAAATAAATAAATAAATGGTTTCCCATTACATCCCATGAAGGGACCGGGGAGAACTTCTCACAACCACTGAGTTGTTCCCTTTCCAGTTTTCACTCACTGATTGGGACCTACAGTTTTACACCGATTCCGAACGGTATTTTGAGAAGCTTTTTCATGGCTATATACTCGATAGTGTCGCCGTCACTATGCGAGGTGACCGCATTAGAAATTAGAAGGTGGTCAGAGCAGGGTTTGAACCCAGGATCTCATGTACAAGAGCCGCGCACACTAACCATATCACCACCGACAGCACTGGCACTCTGTATGGCAGCCCTTCACACAACACTGGTAGAAAATTTGGTCGAATATGCGACGTGCTGCCAGTGTGTCTGCAGGCACCTTTATTATTGTAAAGCTCTCTCGTTGTTGTGACCATTGAACACAGCTCTTAGTTTAGAAACTTCGTTTCGATTGCTCTTTTAGAAGCTGTCTTTTGACTGGTTGATAGCTTGCTTTCGTAAGGTATAAAAGCAGCGACACAAGACTAGATATTTCTTTCTATTTTAACAGGTTGGTTTGAACGGTCGCATGATATCAACGGCTGAGCTTGCAAACACCAAGGTGGCGATATCATTTTTTGTTTGTGAACAATACACAACAAGTACTGTGGATTCCGCTTTGCCTGACTCGCTGAACCTACTTTGTAAATGTATAATTTGAGAATCAAAGAGCTGCATTGTATTTGATGTGTTAACATCTACAGGCACGGATAGGGCAATCTATCAAAGTGAACATGTGCAAACAACATACAGCGTTAGCATCACATACGTGGTTGTTGTTCAGCGAACAAACAAGCAGGTTGTCGTCTCCAAAGAGTATTGAATTGTATAGTATAGAATAGAAATATTGACGCCTTTCGAAACACTTATGCTTTTTGTATTGTTTTATGTAATAACATTGTCAAAATGGTGCATTTATATTGAAATACTAACCGACCCGGCAGACGTTGTCCTGCATAATATTTCAAGCGATTTGTATGGTAGGTACCACGCCGCTTTGTCCAATTGGACCGAGTAGTAAATCTAAACCACCCAGGGCGCCACCCAAACGCATACAAAAAAATTTATTCAAATCGGTCCAGTCACAAACACTCGTGCAGTAGAATTATATATAAATATAAGAAAGATACTATAAAGAGAATAAGACCCGTTTATGCTCTTTTACTCAGACTCTCTATATGAGAGCGAAAAAAGAGTGCAACAAGTTCTCTATACAATTCATGGTAGAAATATAATGGTAGATGCAGCACGACAACAAATAAAACAACCCAAAAACAACAGGAATTTTGTTTTTGCTCAGTGCCATTTTTGCTATTTTGATTCTCGTGTTATTTCAAAAGCTTTATTTGTATACATACGTAAAGAGTTCCCAGGAAACCATTAACTGTAATGCTGAATACATTTATAGCCACTTCTGCTGCCTGTTGCATTTCTACGAATGCAATATACCTCAATTGAACGAGAGACGACGAAGCGGTGAGAAGCCTGGTTAAATGAACCGTAGCCTTAAAATTTACTCCACATCATTTTCCTTTATTTCATCCGCTTGTGGAATTTGGAAACTTTTCTCTTTCTTGGCTACGATTCCGTGAGATTAATAAACTCAATACAGTCCACTCCTTCTAGAAACCAAGTGTCTGAAGGAATTGTACATCCAGTATTTTCAATATCTGAAATACTGAGCAGGTTTTTTCTATAGTATTTTGTCCCAGAGTCCTTTGTTCACTTTATCTGACAGTTGCCCATAGGATTCAAATTAGGGCTTTGAGATGGCCTTCAATTTTTTTGGATTTCCTTTTCAGTAAGCATTATTTCCCAACATGCTGAAAAGTTGTGTCTGTTGCCCGGTTGGCACACTCCGCAGTGAAAAGGGCAAATTGTACTGAAAAAAACTTAGATATTACGCATAATTCATAATTCTTTCTATTTTCATCCAAGCGCCAATGCCCCCCCCCCCCCAAGTGAGACATCCCCACACCGATTGTTTGACATGGTATCGCTGAACGGTTTCACTGGGCATCTTCCATCAATATTGTATAACATCAGATTGGAAACGATGAAGGGGTTTTCAGCCGACAATAACACTCGTTTCCAGTCATCAGTTGATCATGTTTTTTGCATTAAGAAAAAACTATTCCCAGAATTCACATTCTTGTCCATATTCTTGTACCCATATTCCTGTATTCACGTTGGTCCACTACTGTATAATGCATTAGTGTGCAGGGTTCAAATCATTTATGTTAGTTCGTTCTAAAGCTTATATAGACTTAACATACATACATACCTTTGGATCGAAAGGGAATTTTATGATAGTCCAGGCTACACATTTGTGTATGCTATAGGGCCCTGGATATAGGTCCCTATCTTATTGTAATGGGTTTAAAACCCATTGATTTATAGCCGTAAAGTATTTAGGAATATAGTCAGACTATTAATATCATACATGAGAGTAAATAATTATATGAAAATTATAATTTGTAGTTTAATTTGAAATACCTTTGCAAGTGCACAATTCAAACTGCCTGAGCACATGTAAATTCAAAATATTTTAATTGTCACTGCGGGCAAAGGAAATTCTTTTGCAATTGCATTAGTTAAATTTATGTAAACTGAAATCTTATTTCAATAAAAATATTAATTAAAATACATAAATTAAATTAAGTTTAAAAAAATTGAAGATAATATTTTTTTTTAAACGGACTTGAATCAAATGCCGTTGGTAAATATAAAAATTACAGCAGACAGTTGTCCGAGGCCTTCGTCCACGGACTGTCCCTGCAGGCTGTGTCAGAGACACGGCCATTAAGTTTAACGTAGAATACGCCATCCGATAAGACAGAAAACATATATAACAGTAAATTCATTTGCTTATATTATTTATCATTTATTGTTATATATGTTTTCTGTCTTATCGGATGGCGTATTCTACGTTAAACTTAATGGCCGTGTCTCTGACACAGCCTGCAGGGACAGTCCGTGGCCGAAGGCCTCGGACAACTGTCTGCTGTAATTTTTATATTTACCAACGGCATTTGATTCAAGTCCGTTTAAAAAAAAAATATTATCTTCAATTTTTTTAAACTTAATTTAATTTATGTATTTTAATTAATATTTTTATTGAAATAAGTTCTGCGAATGTTGAGAGGGCCTCCCTAATATTAAAAGAGTTTTACCTTATCGAGTCTTCGCATTAGCATTCGAGCGTTGTGTGAAAGCTTTACGCTTTACAATTCAAAATTAATGTTACAACAGCTTTATTGAAGCTTTCGCAAAAAAGCTTTATTACGTTAGCTTACTGTTTGTTTCACTTTTTACTAGATACATGTTGACAAGCAACATTAGCTTGCTGTTCGTTTCACTTTTTACTAGATACATGTTCCTAAGCAATGTTGAGCAACCAAAAACACTCAACCAAACACCACACATATGTTTGAGAGTATGTGTTTAAACAATTTTCATTTGAGAAATTAAAATACTAGAAATATATCAACCAATATGAAATGTATATCAAACGAAAGATAGCATCTTCATTTACCTACAAAAAAAATTTTAAAAAAAATTCATCCAGCCGTTTCCTCAAATTCAATGAAATAAAGATTACAACAATAAAAACCTGACATGACTCCTTATACCGTAAGGTAAGACGTATTCTACGTCAAAAAAATCCCAACGCCTTTTGATTTGGATAGACCTATTATACCTCAAAAAGTAGCATACCTTTGGGATTAAATTTGAAAATAGAGAAAGTTGTAAATTGAAAACTTCTTTAAAATTTTAGCACGATTTTAGCGTTTAATTTTAAATTTCTACTAAACGGATGCGCAAAAAGTATCATCATTGAACAGGAAACTAACCATACCCTTTGGAACATCCCACGACTAAATTCTTGTTTCAGCAGCAACTTGAGACTACACTGTTCCAACACGAAAAACGTACTTGCCTCCTGGGCCATCATCCACCTACACTTGACTCATAATATAGCTTTTAATAGAAGCAAGATAGAAGTTGTGCCTGCTTTCTGTAAAAGCGTATCATACGTATGACTAAACCTCTCCATGGAATACAATTTATCACTTAAAACGCATAATCATGTCATGACAATGACTTTGACAGCCACCTCCTCCAGTTGCTCCTCAAGCACCAGGTAAGTGTGTGTGGTAACCAGAAATTGTGAACATATCGCCACGAACGGGAACAATGAAATCATGAAGCTGCTCAAGCTGGCTCTATGGCTATATATGCTACCTCCGCAAGGATCTTAAAAGACAGGAATGTATGTTGAAACATGGTAACGGGCCTGAAAGCGGCCTACTACAGCTATATGCCTGTTTTGTAGGCAACCCATTCAGTGCGGCTAATATCACAGTTACGAATGATAATTGCGTATCATTTGTGTATCTGTTGAAACCTTCTTCCAGTGAGTGTGTGTGTGGGTGATGGGTGTAATAATACCTTGAAAGTGTTCGTTTCCATTTCAAAGTAATGCTAGTGGCACCCCGGCCTAATGGGGAGCTTAAAGAATGCTAACCATGATTGTATTACGTAGGTCTAATTATGGCTTCTTAGTGTGAATTCCTTTGCCTTTTTTGTGTAGTTGTTATCTTCAATGGGTCTGGAATGAGTTGGCTTTAAATAATATTTGAGTGAAGACTTTGTCCTTTTGTTTTGCTCTTTGTTAACGCATTTCTTTCCGTGAGTTTTTATTTGAATTGATAATTTATGGTTTGAAATTCCTTTGTGTTGCCAAAACATTTGTAATTATATTTCGCGTGGATTGCTTTGTTATTTCTGTGCCACCAAATGTTTGGTTGAAAAGAATTTCATACCAATTAATTATTATATTTTTTTGTGCTGCTGCTTGTTGTACCATCCCCGTGTGCTTCACGACGGTAGCTGTGCGAGTGGCATGGTGAGTTTCATTGAAAGTTGTGCTTCATTTAGCAACAATTTTCACAAATTTTAATGCCTGCTTAAATTGCTGACAGTTTTGTGGTGCTAATTTATGGTATAAATGGACCACCCTCTATACTTAACACTTTACACATAGATATAGGTGGAAGTTGCGGCTGGGGGCATCACATTACCTGCCATTAATGACGGTGGTTTTCAGGGAAGAGGTTGCCGGGAAACAGCAAAGTTAGTAGGTTTTAGAATGAAGTTTATAATGATGATTTCTAGATAGAAGAGAAAAGCAACAACCACATTCTAAAATCCTTTGGAAAAGCAAATGTTTGAGTACGATGTTGGTTAAAAGTGTGTAAAGTCAGGACTATTATGTCTCCAGTTGTTAAGTATTTTTGTACACAAGGGCTGTAAATTTAATAATTTAAAACCAACTCATGTGCATTCTGTGTAGACCGATGGTAATCCGATATCGCAAGTCTATTTAATACACGCTGAATCCCGCAGAATCCCCGGATCCCCAGGATCCATTTAATTATTTGCAAGCACCGTTTTCACGAATTTAAGATCCTGTTGCTTTTCTGTTTCTTTTTCTTTTTGTTCCGCGTTTTTGTTTTTAGCAGCTTTCACAGAAACTTATATTATAACCTATTAATCATTATATTTCCAACGTATAATATTGAGTAGCAAACACTATGTGTTTGCACAGAAGTGTACTATGTTTGTGGCAAGCTACAAACATGTTATATTTGCATCCAAATAAGAACAAAAGACAGATATTTCAGCGTTTATGCATAATTCTCTGATAACAGACGCAAGAAAAGAAAGGACGGTAATCGTCAAGGTGTTAATTTCATCTTGTTGTGTACACACTGCAAAATAACAGGATCTCTAACATATTTTCCCAAACATATTCTGCAGGAACTATGTATACGTTTGGAACACACTTCAAGCATTAATATGTTTGCAAGTCCCAAACTCACTTGTATTTAAATGTAAACGGCATTATGTTTACTGACAAACATTTATGCTTTTCCATGGAAATATATGCGTATTTCCCCTCAAACATTATAATATTTAGAAACGAATTATTCTTTGATTTCAATATATATGTATTATTTATTATAATTAATTTTATAAATATAAATCCATATTTATTAATAATTAATACAAAAAATTAAAAGATTCAAAACGGCCTTTTTTACAATTAGGTGCATTGAATGCATTATTTGTTTTTTTTATCATGAAATGAGAATTTGCTGCTCTTTTGCTTGTCCTTTCTTTGTTGTCTCTCACGTTTTGTTTTCGGAAGGTTTCAGCTATGCGTTGGGTATCACTACGCAATATATATATATTAAGAAGATATTTATATATAAATCTAGTTCATGCAAGCCAAGCGTTTATTTCGCAAATGGTCCGTCGTTCCGATTTTCTCAGTAAAGGCTCGGACAGACAAAGGTCTTCACGTTGCTGTCCTTTCCAGTTTCTTTCCTCAAAATCGTTTATCAATTTGGTAGCACACATACATATATACGAAACACATCCGCAAAAACCACAGTAACGTCGGAAACCATTTAAGCGTCCGTGCCTTTGTTTATTCTTTTTTCACGGTTCAAGCGTTTTTGATATCCTCTGTCTGACGACTGAATACAAGAAACTAAAACGCTATACATCAGCCAAAATATGAAATACTGACTTCATCTGCAATTTGCACGCACATTCAGGAATATTTATGACTAACTGACTGAGATAATAATGCACAAATGCAGATACACACTTGCAAGGTAGACTCTCTCGTTGTCCATATTTTATTCTCTTGCTCTCGAGAGAGCATAGTCAGTGCAACAAACACAGCTGTATTTGTATCACAAACATAAATATATGTGGGTCGCAAACACATATATTCTAAGATATTAATCATTGTGTCTCAAACATGTAATATTGCATTGCAAACACAATAAGTTTGGACACAAGTATATTATATTTGCGACAAGCTCCAAACACACTTTATATTTGCATCCAAACAAAAAAAAAAAGAAAGATTTTTCAGCGTGTAGTTGGGGTTGGATTTAGTTGATAATTATTGCTGCTTAACTTCAATGTGTAACTTGAGACTCGCAAATGTAAACGTTTCTCCTCACGACGAATGGGTTATGTTGTCTGTGAGAAAAAGTAAATTGAAAACTGTCCTGGGATTAATAGTTTGAGTTGTTCATGCTTAAGTTTATTGCAAAATTCTGGCTATCCTGATATGTCTATAAATATGTCAATAAATAATCTATATGCTTGGAATTACACGTTGAATGGAAACGATATAGTTGCATAGAAGTCTGTAGGTCGTGTGTCCTTTACTGTATTCAGATGCTTGAAATTCCTCTTTTAAAGCATCTAACTCGTTTTCGATATGTTTCGGGCCTTGAAAGCACCAGGATTCTCTAACATTTTACCGATCAAAATCAATAGTTAAATTGAAAAAATCCATAAAAATTCAGAATTTTGTTTAAATTATCAAAATAATTAATTTAAATTATTCACTGCTGCCATCACGTTGTACGATGGGCTGCTTCTTATCCCTAACCCAAATTCAGTCGCACGAAATCACGCTCTGCTGGGTACCGGGACATCGCAACATTCGCGGCAGCGAACGGCAAACGACGCGCATATGCCGTTTGTGGAACTGAAGAACCAAGTCTATGAACTGGGAGTAGAGTTAGCCAAGTCGAGATGGGAATCGGTACAGAACTGTAGGATAGCTCGATCTCTTTGCCCAGCCATTGATGGAACACGTACTGAAGGGCTGCTCTCCCTTGGGAAGAACATTCTCAGCACTCTCACAGGAGTCATAACTGGACACTGCGTGATAGGCCACATGGCTGGACCTATGAAACTTCCATATGAAGATTTTTCCAGAAGTTGTTTAGATGAAGGAGAGAAAGAGTCAGTGCAGCACATGCTTTGTTCATGTAGAGAACTGCAAGAGTATAGTCTAGGCTTCCTGGGGGCAGGGTTTTCGAAAACCTCATTGTTCTAGGAGACGCTCCAATTAAGCCCATCTTCAAATTCATAGAAAAATCTCTCCCGAGCACAAGAGGCCAACTGAGAACAATTGTTTGCGCAAGACTTCCTCTTTTAACTAACCCTATCTCCTACTTTCTTCCTCTTCTCTTCAACTAGTCCTTTCTCCTTTCAATTCTCTATTAGGGAACCACAATTGGCCGACATTACGGCCTACGGTGAACTCGTTATTTGTTTCTAACTCAAATGACGGGCTTCCCTTTCAACCTAACATAACATTCACAGCTTTACAGAAATTCTGTAATTTTATACCAAAACGTCATTTATTAAAATTAGTAATATTTCAATACAAAATTGCCGGATTTTGTCAATGTACCGACCGATTTTTGTCGTCAAAAAGTTACAGAAATCCGGTGCCGCTGCTGATATGTTTGGAAATTTATCGAAAATACTTTATATCTTTTTAAAGAGGAATTTCAGGCATCTGAAAACAGTAAAGTACATATGATATACAAACTTCTCTATGACAACATGCAGAATGTTTGTATCACAACCTTTACTTTATGATGTTAAAGAGTGTATACATTAGGGTGTACTGACAAAAAGTTTGGCAGGGGTCTCAAAAGCTATTTTTTTTTATGTGTTCACATCTATATGCATGAGTAGGGAAATCTAGCAAAGTGATCTCAAGCAAATAACACACTTCGTTAGCATCACAAACGTGGTTGTTTTACAGCAAGATGTTGTACAAATAAGAATGAGTGTATTGATGCAGCGGAATAGTATAGAGAACTCATTCAATGAATTGCATGGCTCAAAAGCACTCATGACATCTGCCGAATGATTCAACCCGTATTACTCTCATTTTGTCATAACTTGGTCCATTCATAATTTTGATGTGAAACATTGATGCCTTTGGAATCATTTATGCTTTTTGTATTGTTTTATGTCACAACATTGTCGACATGGTGCATTTATATTGAAGTATTCTATAAAGACAATAAGATTCGTTTAAGCTGTTTTACTCAGACTCCCTAAATGAGAGCGGAAAAAGAGTGCAATAAGTTCTCTATACTATTTAATACTCTTTGTCATCGCTCTGTTTATGACAAAACACAAACAATTATTTCAGTCAGCTAAATATTGATTTTTATTCAGTTATATGCTAGTTTATGCTCTTTTACTTAGCCTCTCTACATGACATCGGAAAAAGGGTGCAATATTTTCTCTATACTATTCAATACTTTTTGTCGTCGCTCTGTTTATGACAAAACAAAAACAATTATTTCAGTCAGCTAAATATTGCTTTATTTATTTTAACAATATTACAACTAATGTTAAAGCAGATGTAAGAAAAAAGAAAGTGCAATAGAAAAAGACCCTTCAGCATAAAAACTATTCTTTTTTTATTTTCCAATGTAACATTTACTAATGTGTTCATAGAAATCGAACAGATACCGTGCAACAAATAGATGTTATTACATCGCCCGTGAGTTCGAGCACTCATTTAATGCCAGGGGACTTATAATCCCCCATCGGCCGTTGACATTTCGATTCCTACTGTATTTTTTTTTTTTTTATCAAACCAACACTCAGGGGATGCCCCCTATAAATGCTGTGCATTGTGTTGGCGAAGGAAAATTGAGGTAGTAGAGGGTGGAAAGAGGGAGTAGTGTCTGTTGATATTTGCCTTGAATGTTTGTATGTCACAATTGGTGGGAAATACACTAGCCGGAAGTTTATTCCACATACGGACTGTACGGCTGAAGAACGAATTTTCTCTATAGTGTGTAGTGCGGTCAATCGGCCACTCGATAAAAAACGGATGAGAGTTCCTGGAAAGCCGCGTACTTCGGCTAAATATCCTCACGTCCGGCATAAGTTGACGGATGTCCGAGGAACACATACCGTGGAAATATCGATAGAACAGTGACACGCAGCCCACATTTCGGCGATGCTCAAGGGAGGCAATAGAGTTGGATACCCTACTGTCCCCTATTAACACCGTCGCTGTCCTCTGGACACGGTCGAGAAGCTCCAAAGAAGTCCTAGGAGCACCTGCCCATATATGGGAGTTATACTCCATCTTTGGCCTGATGTAGGTGGTGTAGATATTGAGAAGATCAGATGGAGTGAAGTATTTCTTGCACCACTTCAAAAAGTCTAGACACTTGAATGCATCTTTCGACACTTCAAATACATGTTTTGCCCAACGGACATCACATTGTATTTTCATGCCCAGAACATCAAGAGCGTCTGATTCATCAATATCCACACCGTCCATAGACAATGACGACACACCTGGGTCAGCAATACGTTTATGCGACAACAAACAACACTGGGTCTTACTCGCATTAAAATCTACTCTATTCCTTCGACCCCATTCAACAATGGACACCAGATCGCGGTCGAGTGTTTCTTGCTCTTAGTTAACTATGAGGCCCTAACGCCGCGTCATGACGAGCATAATGAAAAAAATATATTTTGAAAATTTTGATATAAGCATTTTTATTGCGGCAGTATTTTCAAATTCCGATCATGCATACTTTTTCTTCCCAATTTTTGAATTAAATTTTTGATTTACTTTTTTTTGTGTTTTACTTGAAATTCTATTGAATATATAAAATACATATATTTAAAAGTTAATTCGCGAAATAAAATGAGAAATGCGAGAAAATTTTAAAAAAATATGCTAGATCAAGACTTCGAAATGCTGCCGTGAAAATAATGCTGTGTCAAAATTTTGAAAATATATTGTTTGATTACGATCGCCATGACGCGGCGGTTGATTTCGATATTGACAAAGAGCATAAGAAATAAATACTGTAAGAATAGACATATATCGAAATGTATAATTTTCGGATGATGCCAATCATGATACGTCATTTGAGCCCCATAGTGCCCAACACAAAAAAATGGTTTTCATCCAAGTTCACTAGGAATCGAAACTTTAACGGTAAGTTACTATACATAAGTATACAAAAGTTTGACGCACCCGTAATTATCTGTTCAATACGCATCGTTATCGTTTGAAGCCCCATAATAGGAATTGCAAATAGCGGTTTGTTATATACCCTAGTGCACATTGGCCTCCTGATATGACAGACATCTTTAGAGATATTAGATACATTTTTATTGCATATACTACTTACGTAAACCTTGAGGATCTATATTATGTCTTCCACAAAACTAAAAAGTTGTTAATTGAGATGTTACACATTTCACTTGCTTTGACAAAATGTTTAGTATACGGGTGTATACGTATATGAAATTAAAATTTATTTCAGCCAAATTGTCTTCCAGCACTTTCGAAATTTTTTATCAACTCAATGCTGATATTATGAGAAATTTACAGAAACATTTAAGTGAAACTACAAAAAAGGCCAAAGACAGAAATTTCTGTAGAGTGTAAGAGGGAGCGAATGCCACATGAAACTCTTTACAGAACTTGTCTTATCAACAAAGATGTCTTTTCATTATTCCCAAAAAATAAAAGATTTTGGCTAAAAATACATGATACAAATTTAAGTTTTATGGGAAAGTGTTGTGCAGTGTGTTGCAGAAAATGAGTAAAGCAGAACACAGGAAACTCTTTGAAAAACATTTGTAACTTTAGCTCGCATTTCCTTTTACTTTGTAACATGTAATATCATTGCGTTAATTTTCGGCACAAGATAAAATGTCTCACGAATCCGAATCAGTTCCGGTTGCCTTCTCTTCGGTAAAGTGGCAAACTGTTCGTAGCAGTAGCGTAGAAAGAATGAATAGATTTCCACTTATGAGCAGGTAGGTGTTTGGAGTTCCTAGGGATCGTAATTTGTAGCAATTACAGTGGTTTGAGCAACAGGATTTAATGCTAAAAGTTCCAAGTTAGTTTCGTTCAGGTGTTTAATTCCGTTGAGCTTAATAGAGAAGTAACAATGATTAAAAAAGGAATTTGGATTTTCCATGGCAAATAAATATAAATTGAAGACCCTTTGATATAGTGCAATTTTTATTTATAACTTTAAAAATATTACATTAAGACAAAATATATAAAAGTACATAAAACACATATCACTCATACGTCACACGGTTTATTAGTTAATGTTATTTAATATTAATCATACCTTAGATAGTTTTTCCTAAATATTTGCCAGTTGGTGCATTACATTTTAAGCAGAAATTGCAACTGCAACCAATAACAATTAATCCATATTTTACACGGTGAATTAGAGAAAATTTCCATATTCTTTAGAAAGTAAAAATCGATATAAAAACACAATATTTTATGAAAAAAGAACAAATGCTTCAGAAAAACTGCTAGAAAAAATCCTGTAGACTAGAACTAATATTCTAGAGTAACGTTATTTCATACATGGTACACAAACATCGGAAATATATATACTCTTAAGTCTTCGAGAGGTCATGTTTTTGACATCTTTATCACATGTTACGTTTAAACCTATGATCCAAGGCAAGTAACCTTAAATATACTAATGGTTCTGATTCTTCAAATGTTGCTGCATCTTCAGACAAAGGTAGATGAACAACCAATCCTCCATTAGGATCTCTCGTTATTGTTTGAATGAAGTGAGTTTCGCACGCTTCTATGCGAATTTAAGACTGTTCTGTGTAGATACATCCTCAATTTTCCAGAATTTTCAATAAATTCTTTTGTTGACACTTTGTCTTCACTAAAAGCTGCGCATATCGCTTCAATTGCGCTGTCTTCGTATAGTCTTCCACTGCCGATCCATCCAATTTTTTTGTTCGTTAGTATGGGTAAATAATCTGTTAACTGTAGTGCTCCTGATAACTCTGCTCCGAGAAGGACATACATTTTTGCCTAACTGTTGAATGATGGGTTTGCCCGCAATACGTTTTCGGGAATAGGCCAGAACGATATATCGAACGATACACTTTGTTGAGGTGGTCTGATCAGTAGGAGTATATAAACTTCCCGCATGGATGAAAATTGCCTACTGATTGATTCGAATTTTACGTTTACCCGCTGCGTAGCTTGTCGTGACCGTCCGCCAACAGCTTGAATCGATAATACTGTCTTTTTCTGGTTGAATGGTTAACTTTTCAGTGACGATATGGATTTGGGTACCTGAGTCTAAACGTGTTCTGAATTCGTCCAATCGCCCATTGTTGGTCATTATTTTAGTAACTGCTGTAGGTCCCAATCAGTGAGTGTAGGTTGGTTATTCGACTTGTCGGGATATCCTGGTCATGTATCATTTTAGAGATTATGTCCGCAAATGGTTGCTATGTTAAGCCATCTCCATCGAACATCTGAATTGACATATTTGATTGCTGTATGTTGCCATTAGGTTCTGGTTGTTGTATTTTTTCACAAACTGCGCGTTCACTTGATTGTATTTCGGAAAGAGACGCCATTTGATTTTCTACATTCTCTTCCAAAGTTTCATAGTCCTCACAATCATAACCCTCAGCCGCAGGGTTGTCTCACATTTCCCAAATATTCAAATGAATGTTCTCGATCTTTTGTTATAATCTGTATCTGTCGATAGCAGACAGCGACTGAGCTGGTGTTGCCTTTGTGGAGCTCCTTTGAAGAAGTCGTATCAACAAAAGATTTGGGGGCACCTAGACGTCTTATAGTGAATAGTGTTTGAAGTGTGACCGTCGGTGGTGCAATGGTTAGTGTGCGCGCCTCTTGTACATGAAATTCTGGGTTCAATCCCTGCTCTGGCGGCGGTCACCTCGCATAGTGATGGTAACACTATCGAGTATTTAGCTATGAAAAGTAAAACTGCAGGTCATTATCACTACTGAGTATAAACTAGAAAGCCCGCAGCCCACTGGTTGTGAGAAGCTCACTCCAATTGTTTCATGGGATTTAATGGTAGAGCACTTACTTACTAAGTGTTTGAAGTGTTGAAAGCAGGTGAGTTGTCTATGGGTAATGCTTCTCTTCGTTCTGCTTACGAGGGCTTTGCTTGGATGCTTAGGCTTTTGATTAGCTGCTCGATTTCCTCAATTGCTGCACTGCTTTGGGTCACCTTTGCCCAATGTGCTGTCATTATCTGTGGTGTCACCTTTGTCCAATGTGCCGTCAGTGCATGTGATGTTCTCTGCTATATTAAAAGCTTTCCAAAGAGCGTTCAATTTTTCTGATTTGTTCCTATAAGTATATAATTCTACAGGCCGTCAGTGGAGTGGAGCCTTCTTGATTTTGGCAACCACCTTATCAATGGTCGCAGTTATTTCTTTCTGCAGTGCTATAAGAGTTTGTAATTTTTCCATGGTTCCGGCACCGATATTAGTTACTCCGTCCGTGTTAGTGCTTGTTGAATACAGCGTGGCGTGTGCAAAGCGTTTCTAGAGTATTAGAGCTCCTTACTACTGGCCTTAAATTTCTACATACTTTGGGGTCACCAACGAGTAGTGTTTGTTGTTCGAAGCAATGGTGTTTGATGCACCAAACGACTGAGGATCTGGTCAGTATTGATATCCACCAAATTATCCTTATACCAATGGTGTTTGTTCCGCGCCAATTCTTGTCGTTGTTGCGTTCTGATATTCATAAAGAGTGTTTCAAGTCCGTTACTACTGGTGGTGCGAAACTTGAAATTCAATGGCGTTTGTCGGATTGACTAGTTCTTAATTGGAAGGATCGTAGTGACCAGTGAATTATTCAATGAATCCTTCCTGAAATTTGTGCTTTTGATGCATACCGAAAGCTTTGTTAGTCCAGCACAGAGTACTTGCACTGTGTATTGATGAAAATGAAATTCATTCTGGCATACTTCTTTATTAATTAAACAATATTTCTACTCTAGATGATTATGAGTAATAATAAGTTATTACATATGTATAACAACAATCAGATAGCTTACGTCAATAACCTAAGCATTAGATTGATGTTAAGGGTGAATAATCGTAAGAGTAAGGTGATATGCATTTTTATATCAGAGAGTATAATACAACGTATGTCAATAACCTGACCAAATTTGAGTGATGAAATTTGATTCTATATCTATGTATTCGGTCACTGACATATGCCGCTAATATTGAATTTTGATTACTTAATATTGAATTATATCTACATTTTTATCAATCATACGCCAATAAGTCCATTAGTTAATTGTATATAATATTAATCATACGCATGTAGCTCAAAGCAGAAACGTTTGTATTTAGTTTTGCTTATAATAAGAAGATCGTAGTTGGTGACTGTGTATTGTGGGGAAATGGTCTTCAAATTTCGAAAAAGAGATTCTAAATGATTTAAAAAAAAAAATAGTAGCAAGCAGCTAATGTCGAGATAGGTTTAATAACTTTATAACTATAACACTAAAAATATATTTTAGTGATCTTCTAAAAAAAATTTAATTTAATCGCGTCGAAATTTGCCAATACAGCTTTCGCTGTGGTTTGGCTACCTAAACACGTAAATCAAAATAGAATTGTTTTCTTTTTAATTTAGTTTAAAGAAACTTTTCCAATTTTTCATAAAATATCACCTACATTTCTCCAGAATAAAACTAGGAATATTGGTCAAGAAATGATTAATATTGTTAGTCGTGGGCTGATATATTTATGCTTCGTTTTGTCACTCGGCCGCCGAATTCAGAATGTACTGGTACTTACTTTTCCAAAAAATTATTTTATTGATTTTTAATCTATAAGGCATTTCCTTAAGTAATCTCGGATCTATCTCGTAATGATATAAAACAATTTTCGGTGAACTGTGAGTATACAAAATGCAAATGCTTTCCAAGCTGTAAATGTAGAATTTCAGCAACAGCCAAAATTAACCCCCTACGATTGTGGAGACGGGAACAGAATGCAAAGACCCTGTTGCGAGACGCAGAAGGAAAAATAGACCACAGATCTATAAAATTTGGAGAAACTCTAACCGATTCGAGTCGAGTATAAAATTTGGAGAAACTCTAACCGATTTATACAAATATGACCGCTCCACGCTGTAGTCATATTTGTTTAAAATTTAAATGCCTGATGCAAATATTTGTGTGGCCTGCGAAGACGACTTCGAAACTATTGAATACCTTCACTGTTCTCGCTTTTGAAGGATTAATACTGTAACAGGTGTCAGTGACTATTGTTCGGCCGGGGGTGACCAGTCCCCTATTTAGTACGAAGTAAAAACTGGGAGCAGCTTCACTGCGAAACTCAGACCAGAGAGTATGCCTACCTTGTAGCACGGGTGTAGTTGACCCCCTTTTGGGAGTATCGTGCTTTCTGTGGTTGCCACCAAAATTGATGGTAGAGGCTATATAGTTGCCTTGTATACAAGTGTCCCTTATCACGGAAGACGTTTGGATAGTAGCTCACTCCATATCAAGCAGGAGTAGCTCTCATACAGAGAGCTATTCAATTTGTAGCTCGTGACCTCAAGAAATAAGTCGCGCTAAGGGATATGCAAATACGGGGCGTTCGTTCTCCCATGTAATCGTGTATACCTACGGTGTAAGGCTTCCTATTCCTGATCCGTTGACTGACCCTCCATCATGTTCTTGGTGGGGCGGTGGTCACCTGTGGTTAAGGACTTCACATCGAGAACCACATTAAATCATATGAACTTTATAACACCTATCAGCTGATTCAATAAATAATGTGAAAGAATTTAGTGGAACAAATTGGAAAGCACTGAGGAAATTTGTACTCAGCACGGACTTCCTATGGAAAATTGGGGCATTCTCCCTGGAAAGTGAAGAGCGCTCAACAGACCTACCTACTGACATCTGAGTATTGACAGAAATCCGTCATGGGATGGGGAAGAAATTTTTAAAATTCATTTCCTTTATATAACCTAAGACAAGTTTATAAAAAATTATTTAGTGATTTTGTGAAGGTTTGAGAGATATACACAAATTTAAAAAAAAAATTCTTCGAATAGTAAACGTCAGCATCTTCCGACTTCGTCTATCTACTGACAACGAGACCGATCGTGCGTATAGTATGACATTTTATTTACAGTTTCTCGGATTTCAAGATGTTGAATATATTTCTATCCAGATCTGTCATTAAGTTGTCGATAAAAATAAGAAAATCTAAACTTTATTTCGTTAAAAACCGTAACAAAACAAAAAAGAGATCTTTAAAAACTCATTAAGGACCAAATTACATCAAACCCTCACCCGTGTACCTTAGTCTTACTTATTTACTTGTTTTGCCTCAAACAACCCAGAGGGGTCATGGGACCTACAAGACGAGGATAACATGTTTCTGCAACCGGCTCGATTTGCAGATTTTCTCCTCAAGTTGCTCGCTCGCAGGCAATCTGTTCCTTCGAGTAAGTCTTCGAATACATTTCGCATTGGTTCATTCTGATCAAGCGTAAACGCGATTTGATATGTATAACTACATCGATGTCGGGATACTCGCCGATGCTTGCCGTTTTATAATGTTTTAGATATGTGACCCTGCTTAAGAAAGCCGTAGTGTAGTGTGTCTAATTTCATGCAATCCCTTTTTTTTGGATTTGTATTTAAAAAATCTAAAATTTTCACATGAAACCGCTCGCAAGTCTCAAAAACATCGAAAAGTAATGCAAAAGTGCAATTATATAAAACAGTAAACTATGAAAATGCAACACAGAGAGGGAATTTTAATTTCGTTTTACTCAAAAACTTGTTTTGACACACTATGTGGGTTTTGGTATAAAAAAAATTAAATGGTTTCCAATTACATCCCATGAAGGGACTGTGTAGAACTTCTCACAATCACTGAGCTGTGCGCTTTCCACTTTTCACTCACTGATTGGGACCTACAGTTTTACACCGATTCCGAACGGTATTTTGAAAAGCTTTTTCATGGCTATATACTCGATAGTGTCGCCGCCACTATGCGAGGTGACCGCCGCCGAAAGAAATTTTAAGGTGGTCAGAGCAGGGTTCGAACCCAGAATCTCATGTACAAGAGCCGCGCACACTAACCATTGCACCACCGACGGGTCATACATATTATATATATTTTGCCGTGCATTTTTCTCTCGAAGACTTCTAGCGATGGTTCAACAATATACGATGTGACCCAGGGTTCTGCGCCCTAAAACAAGACACGTTGTATGAGATTCTGATACTCGTATAGTAGAATCTTCGTTTCTCAAGAGAAGGTCTTACCTCTGAAGTGCTGACTTGTACTGATTCCTTTTGAATTTTCGAAAACACTTTTCGAAACTTTCCGCAGATTTCACCCCATGATGTCTAAATCACCAGCATACACGAGGAGCAATGTTACTTTTGCTGCTGGAAGTTTTATTCGTATTGACTGTAGCTTTTCTCAAGATGATCTGAATTAATATTTTGAAGAGATGGCTTGATAGGATGTCGCCCTGCGTGAGGCCTCGGTTCGTACAAAATGGTCCGGTGAGAGCTTTACCAATCTTTTCTGAGGATTTGGTTTCGGTCAGCGTCAATCTACAAAGGCGTGACAGATTAGCAGGTATACCAAGCTCCGTCATAGCTTGGTACGGTTTCCCCATATCGGGATATAGAAGGTAGCCGTATAATCTACTGAGAGGTTGTAGGTGCGGATTTGCTTTTCGTAGGTTTTCTCCAGGATTCGTCATAATGTGAATAATATCTTGTCGATACTTGACTTTCCAGGCCTTAAGCCACATTGATAAGATCCGATCTGGTCAAGAGTACCTTGTTTGCGATGTATTAGAAGAGTATTCCAGGATATTTGGTACGTATACTCGGGTTGCCATTTTTCAAAACAGGG
This sequence comes from Phaonia tiefii, assembly GCA_963931995.1. Taxonomy (NCBI): domain Eukaryota; kingdom Metazoa; phylum Arthropoda; class Insecta; order Diptera; family Muscidae; genus Phaonia; species Phaonia tiefii. The sequence goes on along the minus strand of OZ008368.1, from coordinate 60,171,813 downwards.
CATAAAATGCTAATAGTCCAATCGTCGGGTATGCACTCGTCTAGCCAGATTTTGCATATCAGCTGATATATGGACCTTCGCAACTAAAAGCCGCCAGAACTACGCAGCTAAGCCGGTTCTCCGTCAGCATCAGCGTCTTTGTTGTTCTTTAGTCAGAAGATTGCACTTCCAACTTCGTTTTGGATAATACGCGACAGTTTCCACAATCAATGTGTACGTGCGTAACTCCCTCATTTTTATTAAAGTCTCCTGGGACAAACAATTGGAGTTTACTCAATTGTTCTCAGAAGCTTATAGTCCTAATACGAACGTCCTTAGAAACAGCTGTCACCTCACTATCACTGCAATAACAATATATTATTATTTTTATGAAAAATTTTATACTGAAGTTGGTATTGAAAACAATTGAAGCCCCTGGTGATAGAAAGTGTTAACTCATTTGTTTTCAATAACAATATTTTCCTTCGTTTAATGTTTCCATGGTTTTCTAAATCTGATTTAAAAAAAAAATGAAAAAAAATTTTAAAATTTAATTTTAATAATTTAGATATCAGATGTTGACTTTTTTCTTATTTAAACCAAATCCCGATACCATGGAAACATTAAAAGATGGAAAATATTGTTTTTGAAAAAAAGTGCGTTAACATCTCATTCCACCAGAGGCTTCAATTATTTTTAGCCACACGTACTGTATTGATTTAGGAACTAACTCTGTGAATCATTCGCTATAATTGGACATTGACGCAACGAATATTGTGAAAAAACTAAATATCCTTAATAAGACTTAAGCCAAAATGTACAGTATTACAAACTTCTGAATAATTTGTATAGAACTTCACTAAACTTCTTTAGCCATGGTGGCGTAATGGTTATTGTTTGCGACTCTGGGTTCTATCCCAGCTCTGACCGCCTGGAATTTCCTTCGTCGACGCATAGTCCGCTTAGTGATAGCGACACGCTGGAGAACCTAGCCATAGATAAGCTTCTCAAAAACTATTCGGTACCGGTGCTAAACTGTAGATCCCAATCAGTCAGTGTAAAACGAGAAAGTTCACAACGCAATGGCTGTGAGATGCATTCCCCTGTTATTTCCAGGAATGTACTCGTAATGGAAACATATTTATTTACTTCTTAAACATTATTAGTTTAATTTTCATTGAAAAATAGTTTGTTTGCAGCCACTGTTCCAGCCTAGCTCATTGTCTGGTAATACAGTTTTTGCTTTTTGCCGCAATTCCAAGAATTTGTTCTTGCTGCTGTTAATATTTCTGCTTCTATGGAGACCCTGCGCAGTCATGTGCGAATCAATTAATCTTTGCTAGCATTTTCTCCATGTTGTCTCCGTCAATGTCTTTCAGTCGGTAGTATTTCATCTTCTTTTCACCCTGATGCTGCTTCTCATCGTCGTTTTTCCCTTTATTTCTGGTTTCCGGGTTTCCTGTACAACGGCACTTTGACAACGTCGTTGTCGTTGTCGTTATTGTTGTTGCTCTTGGGGGATTGTAGTGTACTATTTTTTTTTTTGGGATGAAGAAGAAAATTGCATTTCGCTGATTACATGCCTAACTGATAGTAGAAAAGTCTCAAAAAATAAGATATAAACAAGAAACAGCAGTTTCATCCTTCGCTGCATATCAAAAGCAAAGGACTTTTCCGAAAATGTTGTGAGTATAATTGTGGACGAGGCACGCGAAAATCGTTGTCGCTGAATTGATTAAATTTAATTTAATTTCTATTGCATACAGTTAATTAGAGAGTTAACAAGGTGGAATTGGCACAGTTTTGGTAAAGTGATAAATATGAGTTATTGCGTAGTGTTATCTAACGATTTTTTTAGTTCTCAGTTTTTACAATAATTTAAGATGTGCCTTACATAAGAAGGTACTCGAATTATATTTTTTCTTTATTTTCGAACTATTGCGTTTGAATTGAAATAGCTAAATTGCACTGAATCCAGTGTATTTGAATTTAAAACTCTAATTGAAAATAAAAACTTTTTTCAAAATTAAAATGTTTGCCGTTTGGTCGGATATATCATGACTTTTTCATTAAAACTATTTGTAGAAATTTATAAAACGCAGCACTAATAAACTGAATATTATGGCAATCTTGATTCTGAGCAAATTAAATTTATCGCCAGGCAGGGTAAGTGAAACTTCCTCACATTCAGTTACACGTACGCCTTCTGAACTATTTCAACTAAAAAAATAAATAAATGGTTTCCCATTACATCCCATGAAGGGACCGGGGTGAACTTCTCACAATCACTGAGCTGTGCGCTTTCCAGTTTTCACTCACTAATTGGGACCTACGGTTTTACACCGATTACGAACGGTATTTTGAGAAGCTTTTTCATGGCTATATACTCGATAGTGTCGCCGTCACGAAGCGAGGTGACCGTAGTCGAAAGAAATTTTAAGGTGGTTGGAGCAGGGATCGAACCCAGGATCTCCTGTACAAGAGGCGCGCACACTACCCATTGCACCACCGACGGTCACACTATTTCAACTAACGAGTGATAATTTTAATTGCTTTAAGGTGTTTCTGTTTGTTTTTATACATTACATAATACGCCGCCCATACCCTCTAAGACGCTCTTTACACTGAATTCCTGAATTATCGCAATATTTGAATACTAACAGAACAATTTAGTTTTTAATATTTTTGCATACCGGCCTTTAACACAACACCTTTTACTAGCCCCACAAAAGAAACTATGGAATCTTTTAGTCCAACAATGTCATCATAAATTCTGGAATATTGCTATTATATTTGATATTAATATTACCTAAGTCTAAGAGAAGCTCTCCCCGATTCCTTCATGGGATGTAATGGGAAACCATTTATTTTTATTTTTAAGTCTAAGAATCCTTTTCGAATTCGAGACAAACCCACTTCTCGGTACATTTTGTCCGAAACAAGAATCAGTTACAGAACGAACCCGTTTCAATATAAAATTCCTCTTGAATACGCGATCTGTTTTTCTACCTTTTCTGACCCGTTTCGAACTCGGAACGGACTTCATATGAGAATCGGTTACAAGTTATTATGTTTTTAATTAAAATCGATTCGAACCGGATTCACGTTTAGGAATTTTATCAGTTCGCTTTTTGCTTTTACGAGCTAACGGCTCGGCGTTAAACGGACCCTCCAAATAATTACTGACTTTCACTGATTCGCTATTTTATGGACTTCTTCTTTCGAAATGGATTCGGCAAATCTAAATTTTACTGGATCACTCGTCTACATTTTTACGGATTCATTATGAGCTCAAAACGGTTACGCTGAAATTGTAATTTCATTAATTTTTATTTGGAACGAAGTTCCCTAACACATGTTGCGGGATGGAGGCTAAATGAGAAAAAATTCAACAACTTTTTGATGTGTTAACATCTATACGCGCGCCTCTAGGGCAGTAAACTATCAAACTAATACATACGCAAGTGTTAGGTTTTAAGAGTAAATCATCGTTTGTTTGTTCGTTGCTTGGCAGTCGGTATCGAAAGTGATTATTGGGCGATTTTCAAATAATTTTCCCACGCGATTTTCTCCGGAAATTCATATTCGATTTTATTAATTTTTGGATTAAAAAGCTAGTGCGGGTTTCGACGAAGAGTTTAGGCCAAAAATTAAGGCGATCCGATATCGGCGAGCCGAGATTTAAGTGTTTTAATTTGGAGTATTAATTTGGAGTAATATTAAAAAAGTATTTTATGTTGATCTTCGGTTACATCGTACGAATATAACAATGTATGTATGTATGTACAAGTGTCTGTTGCTTTGCATTCTTTGACTTTCGTGGGAATAAAACAAAAAGTATTGAGCGAGAAAATAATGACACATGTGCTTGCACTGGGTCTTTAAATAATTTTAAGTATTAATATTATTTAACTGTAACGTCATCATATGATTGAACGCTGTTTTTTATTTTCCAATGTAACATTTCCGAATGTGTTCATAGAAATCGAACAGGTACCGTGTAGCAAAAAGGTGTTAACACATCGCCCGTGAGTTCGAACACTCTTTGGATTTTTTTTTAACACTATTATGCTACGTGCCGGTATTATCAACTATATATCAACTATGTTTTCGTTTGTGTCTAGACTAACATATATTGGCAAATTTCTGGTTTAATGGGAAGATTTCTAGGTGGAGGCTGTAACCAATATTTAGTATATATTGTAGTTTTGAACACAATAAAAAGTAAATTTAGAAAAGCCAGAGGGAGGAAGTTTAAAAAGAAAATGTTTTCAAATAAATGCATTTTCTTAAAAAAAGTAAATTTTCTCAAAAAAAAAAATCCTATTCACATTCTTAAACAAAGTACATTTTCTTAAAAAATACCTTTTCTTAAAGAATTACCTTGATAAAAAAAGTCAATTTTCTTACAAAAAGTAAATTTTCTTAAAAAAACATTAGCTTTTAATAAGAGAAGTACCTATCTTTAAAAAAATTAACTTTATGGGCAAAAAATAATACATATCCTTGTAAAGTGGACCAAAAATATACGTTAAAAAAATACGCTCTGCAACAAAATTGTTTTTAAAAAGTTTATCATGTTACTTTTACCGACATCTTTTCCTCAGGATCCATTTAAACTATCGTATTTTTCAACGGCCGCCTTAGGTGTGTTGGAATTAACTATACATAATATATAGCGAAAGGAACTTCGTTCCCACCGAGTGTCCCCTGATTCCTCATGCAATTTTTAAAGAGTCTTTTTTTATAAAATATACGAACGCTGCCCTGACTTTATTCTAGGCGATGTTAATGACGAGTTGGGAAAGAAAGTCCCTTTCGACGACCAACCATCGGTAATCACAGTATGTATGGTACCACTTCCCATAATGGAATAAGACTGATAGACTTCACAGCTGGAGAGAACATGGTAGTTAGTAGCACACGATTCCAGCATAAAGACATACAGCAGGCGACCTGGATATCTAGTGATCAGAGAGCGAATAACCAGATTGATCACTTGGTAATAGACGGCAGGCACTCTGCTAGTGTAATGGATGCACGTGTGATTCGAGGTGTCAATATCTACTCGGAACATTACCTGGTGGCTGCGAAGGTTCGCATAAGACTGCACAGGGCGACAAAAGTACGAAGCCGAACACGTGAAAATCCAGATATTGACGAGCTGCAAATACAAAGTCTACGATATATACCATCTTTTTGTCGATTACAAAGCTGCTGTCGGTTGTCCCATAAGGAGAAAATTGTACGAAGTTATGTCTGAACTTGGGATTCCGGCAAAACTGATCAGCCTCTGTAGAATGACGCTGACCAACACCAAATCAGCAGTGAAGGTGGGAAATACCTCACCGAACTATTCTGAACCAAGCGAGGACTGAGACAAGGCGACACACTTTCGTGCAATCTTTTCAACATCTTAATGGAGATACTAATGAGAAAAGCTGCAGTAAATACGAACAAGACCATAATACGAAAAGCCGTATGTTGTTGGCGTATGCTGATGACATAGACATCATTGGGCAAAATTTGCGAAAGGAAACTGCAGTATTTTAGAGAATCGAAAAATAATGGGCGAATTTGGGTCTTGCTGTTAATGAGGGCAAGACAATATTGATGGTGTCAACGACTAGACAAACCTCTCGACTTGGTCCAAACTTGCACGTCGACAACCGATTTAATTTTGAAGTGGTAGATGAATTTATTTAACTTGAATCGGTCGCGAACAAAGACTCCAACGTCAGCCTGGGGATAAATAGGTGAATTTTGCTTGCAAATATCTGATATTCTGGGCTCAGCAAGCAGTTTAAGATCAAAGCCCTCTCTCGATAGACAAAAGTCCTGCAATGCCAGACTATCATTCTACCTGTCCAGACTCCGAAAATTGGGTCATATCGCAAATGGACGAAAAACACCTGGGACTATTCGAGAGAAAAATTCTCCGTAAAATATATGGCGAATCAATTTAGACCAATTGCGTTGGCTAGACCATATTATCGGAATAAATGAAGATGAGCCAGTGCGAAGAGTTTTCGCTAACGCACCCTATGGAAGCAAGAAAGGAGGATGACCAAGACATCAATAGAAAGACCAGGCCAAAGAATCCCTCCGTATCCTTGGTGTTACCAGCTGACGAGAAAGCGCGAAGGATAGACCCAGTAAGAGCAATATGTTAAAATTTGTTTGTTTAATTAACACGTGTACGGCATCTGACCTCAAAGTAGTCAATTAAAGTAAAGGATCTTGAATAAATTTCTATGTCAAAAAATTAATTTATCTTAGTAATATCCCTATGCCCGTAAAAGTGGGCAATAAAATATAAATTTACAAAAATATTGATGGATATGTAGAGCTTGATGCAAGCTTCCATTGATATTAGACTCGAGACAAATAAATTTAAATATTTATTGCAAAAAATTCCTACAGAATTATCGTAACAATAATATTGATTCATATATGGACTTTCATAGCAGCATGCATTGATATTAATCTCGAGATAAATAAATTTGAAAAATTACTTCGTGAGGTTGTAAATTAGTCAATAAAAGTAAAGGACCTTCAATAAATTTCTGTAAAAAAATGCAATTCATCAGAGAAATTTTTCTATGCGCCCAAAAGTGGGCAACAAAATATAAATTTACAATGATATTGATGGATATATAGAGCTTGATGCAATCTTCCATTGATATTAGACTCGAGACAAATAAATTTAAATATTTATTGCAGAAAATTACCAAAAAATTATCGTAACAATAATTTTGATGCATATATGGACTTTGATAGCAGCATGCATTCACATTAAACTCGGAACAAATAAATTTGAAAATATTTTGCAGATAATCGGTGAAATATAATTGTAACAATATGGGTTTGGGACCAGGTTACTGAAACATGGTATTAGATATTATATGGTTATTTAGCTTGTATGTACAATTATTGGGTCTAATAAAACAGACCGTCTTAATCGCACTCATATGAAATTTTACATATTCCTGATGTGGATAAGCGGATAATGCTAGTCTATTTTATTAAGACGCCTTGATACCATCTTCCACCTCCACCCCATACCTTCTTGTGCTATTTTTATTTTTTTTGCGATTTATGATTGTGTGCATCTACATTATTTTAATAAACAGCCTGTTGTTTTATTCTCTATAAGAACTAATTAAATCTTGCTGGTATTTCCTGTTACGAAATTCACCCCATCCTTCACATCACATTCGCAACACTTGAGCATTTTGCTAATCAGTGTTACCCCCAATTATTTTTATTGTTTTCTGTACTTTTTTCGTATATTCTTAATTTCCGTATCCTTGACTTTTAATAAACCAGCTCCGGTTTGTTTTGTAACCGTAGAGAAAACGCCTTTTCTTTCCCGTTCTGTTGATTTGATTTTATTACAATATGAAAATAAACTGTGAAAACCTCTTAAGTAAACATTTTTTACGACACGCAGCTAATAATCTGTTTTCCCTTCTAATATATATTTCTGGGGGAAATGTTTCATCTTCCCCCACAATTGTCGTTGTATTATTGCCAAAGGTTTGATGGTGGAAAAGCTATAAAATATTTCTTTTTTTTATGGCCATAAAGTTGTGGATGCGAGTGAAAGTCTATCGGTATCTGTAGTTGTAGGAATTTATATGGTCTTGCATATTTATCCTCTATGCTTTGTGTGTACTGTGTATGCCTGTGTCTGGTGCTTACGGTATGCAAATTATCGATTTCACCTTATTACCATATTGCCGTTCGCAATCCACTTCCAGGTCTTTATGTTTCCACCTTGGTAGTCGTTGTTCTGATATCATGTTCCTAAATCCTTAAGAAAATTAAATTCTGGTTATACGTTACAATGAAGGGTGAATACGTACGTGGAGTTTGTAGGTTTTAAGAGACAAATCAAGTTATAGGGGTTTTTTGTTTGATGCTCAGTGTATGTTTGTCGTGCACTTCCTTAGAGGAAATAAAAAATGATCTCAACACAATATAAATCACCTTGAAGTTTTTATAAACTTCGCCCGAAAATGGCAAAAGAGGAGAATGCCGAAAACACAAAGAAAATACCTTTACTAATACAAATACAAAAACTGAAATAAAATTGAAAATATTTTTATGTTGGTTTTTCCGACGAACATTTTTAAAACCCAGCAGTTCGTTAAAAAAAAATAAATTGAACGAAGGAGGACTGGTGATTTGAGGCAAGAAGGTTTGAGATTTGAATTGATATTTAAGTGGCAACACCATATTTGAATCAAAGGTAATTGGAACCAGTAGTACAGACATAAAATTAGCAAAACAAACAATTGGGAAAATTTATTAAGTCAGACTGCAGTCAGTAAGAGATTTATATCTATTTGTTTTGAAAATGTAGCTAAAAAATATATTAACTTTAACATATAATATGTGAAACATCGCAATGTGGCATATGAATCCTTTTCGAAGTCGAGGCGGACTTCCTTCTTTGTATATTTTGTCCGAAACGGAAATCAGTTACGGAGACATAACGTTCCGTTTGCATAAGAAATTCCGCTCGAAAAAGCGCATCGACTTTTTCTATATTTTCGGATCCGTCTCGACCTCATAACTGAATTCATAGCCAAATCCTTTTCGGGTTGATTTTTATTAAATATAATGTATTTGAGACGGGTTCACTTTTAAAAATTTTTTCAGATTCGAAACACATTCATTCTAATTTTCGTTGTCACACAATGTTTGTTTCAGTTTTTGTATTTTAGCAACTCATATATGAATGTACGACTCTAAGTTTTTAGACAAAAGTATTTTCCACCAAGAGACATCCACATTCCTTGACCGATGTACGAGCTTGGTTTTCCCAGACTCGCATTTTGCTTTTTCATATTTTTACGGACTCGTAAGGGGGTCGAAATCGATCCGCCAAATTGTAATTTCAATTGAAACCGCAATTTCGCTACATCGCTATTTTATTTCACAGACTCGGCTTAAAACGGGCTTGAAGTGGAGCCGCCAGATTTCAATTTCGCTGATTCACTTTTCTATATTTTTACGGACTCGTAACGGCTTCGAAAGGGATTTGTCAAACCGCAATTTCGCTGCATTGCTTTTTTAAGTTTTTGCAGACTCATGACGGGTTTAAAACGGATCCGCCGAATCGAATTTTCACAGATTCGAATTTTTGTTTTTGTTTTTTACAAATTTATGACGGATCAAACAAACCGCAATTTCACTGATTCACTTTTCTATGTTTTTACGGACCCGGAACGGGTTTGAAACGGATTTGCAAGTAGAGTGATCATATATTCGTCGATAACGGTCATCGGAGGCATATAAATATATAAAAATATATTACCGGATATATACGCAGCCCTTGCCCATTCAGTATTGCTCTACGGAGACCGGTACTGGAAAATACACTTACATAAATCTGTTGGCAAACGTCCAGGGAATGGGAATGGTATGTGAAATATCAAGGATGCCCTTTGTTTAGCACCTACTGAGGATTTGAATATTATCTTTTATCTGTTACCAGAAGGCTTCATAGACAGACAAATAGCGCCGTCAAGTATCATTAAACACGGGTATCGGTAAACATTATTTTCATTGGATGTGGAGCCCCTTGGGTCATGGGCCGATTTTAAGGTGGATCCCTTATCCACAAAGAAAGTGGATTACATCGTAAACAGTTTTAGCTATGAGATAAACTTCCCAAATCATTGCATGCCCTAAAAAAATTCTGATCAGATCTGGCAAAACGCCGTTACACGTATAGTTTGTTTTAGATCTTTCTACCAGAATCCGTTGACAGAAAAAAATCTAATATTGTCTCACAGTGTTATTAAATCTTTTAAAAATAATTTATATTTGTCTCCACATCAAACGCTATGTGCCTTTATTAATATATACATTTTAATGTTTACAAATGATACTTTAATGAAACTGGCGTATGTTATTCAAGATTCTGTGGTCATAACTCAACAGATCGTATACGCATTATTAATTTGAAAGGCAACAGTACGAATGCGTATTGTACAAGATATTTATTAAGTATACAATATATTTTGATTGTATTTAGTACGAAATGTCAGAAAATTGTTGATCTAAAATATAAATCTAACACTAATTCCAACCTGATTTCTCAAGTGATTGGATTTGGTTCTATGATAATCAAGTTTGTTTGTATTCTTTTCCAGGGACCGTTTCTATATATTTGCTGGACTCCTAGGCCTTCAAGTTCCATTCAACTTCAAGTTCCATTCAATTGCCGCCCTGAAATATACCCGATCCAATGCCATTTTCTTCTAAGGATATCAAATTCAATAGTACTGGTACATGTCTAATGTTAGAGTAGTTTAATAGAAAATGTCTTGGGTCAGTGTAAAAGGAGTGTTTGTTTCAGACAACGCTTGACAAATGTTCGGAACTTCTTCGTTGAAAGCTGCGTCATGCTCAATGTAGAACATCCCCACAGTAGCATAGTCTTGAAATTGCACTTGACAATTCACAATTTTGTCTATTCTGATACTATCTTATTGCGCCAGATTTTGTACAGGTTTTGAAATGCGATATAAGATCATCTATATCCGCAGCGGAGACACTATCCTCGGCAATCTGGTATCCTAAATTGTTGATTGAATTGAATTCACGTCTTCGACTGTTCGTATCCGTTCTGTTTGAATACGCATTAAATTTGTCTTTAACTTAGCCTAGATGTCATCAAATATGTGGGCTATAAGACATATGTATGTCGTCTGCTTCGTCGATATCATGTAGATGTTCATACTGCCGAACGGTGCTTCTGCATTAGTCGCATGCATTTTCTCGTCCATAGGTAGTAGAAATAATGTGAATGACAAGACACATTCTTCGCTAACTCCCGCAAAGGTTGACTTTTCTTCCACTAAAACGAACTTTATACGCTGCATCTCTGAACAGTTCACAGATCATGGATAATATCTTGGTATCCCCTTTTTGGTCAATGTGGACCAAATTGAGTTACGGTGTAAAAAATCAAACGCTTGTTCGAAGTTTACGAAAAGCGGTTACAGAGGTGAAGGCAGTTCAGCTGATACTTCTATGATTATACACAGTGTGTTCATGTGGTGGCCACACGAATGACAAACCCGGAAACCCGCGTGCAACTTGCGCACAATTTGCTCCACCACTGGTGAGAGCCGGTGAAGTTTAAGGCTCTTCATCACTTACCTATTATTGTATTGATAAATGTAATACCTCTCCAGGTCTCCACAACATTAGATCACCTTTTTTCGGGAAAGTAATAACCACTTCCTATTTCCTCTCCGTAGGGATTTTGTTGTATATTCATGTACTTCTGACGACCGGCGTAATGACATCTGTGTTGCACCGTATTTCAATAGCTCCACTAAAATATTATCAGGACCGAAGAATTTGTGGCGCTCCATTTTACCCAGTATTTTCTCAATCTCTGCTTGCGGCGGCTGGTTCGTTGAAATATCCCGTCTCGAGTTGCGACGTGAATGTACAGCCAAAGGCGTACACTGATTTGCATTATGACTTTAGTCAATTTAAATTAGTTTTCACGTCAGGCAATTGCCCATCACATGTTAATAGATCACAAGCGATTAAAACCAAACTGTTTTAAAGCCGATTTATAATTTCAAACATTTGGACAAATAATTTCTTGACAAAAACTCCAATATATGCTGCCAGGGATAATGTATTAAAAATTATTTCAACAAAAACATGAAAAATTGGTTTGAAATTAACAAAATTCCACCACGTCTCACTACAAATTCGAGCCAGTCTTGTTTATTATCGTATGCCTTCTAAACGTTAACATTTCCTTGAAGCATTTTCACACCACCATCGTTACGATCAGCATTGTTTTGTGTCCCGAAGAGAAAACCTTCAAACACTCAACCGCATTCCAAGGCGTTTGCTTAACTCTCCCTTCACACTAAATGGCTATAAATCAATATTACCAATTTTAAATTGGCTAGCAGCATTTACACGAACACAGTACACACATACAGACATAATATAATGCTCCCCACTGACACAAACACATACATATAATTGAACAATCACACACACCCAAGCATAAGATTGTCGTTGTGTGTATTAAACCAATATTTTACTGATGATTGTAAAATTTATACTCTAGTTGCAATAACGTTAAAGTATGTCTGGCATGTTTGCTTAGTACCAGCATAACCTAATACCTTACCCCCTTGCCTGGGAACAAGAGCCACTACAACCCCTGCTCCGAGAAATCTACATCGAAGATCCACCATTGTGTAGGAATGAAGCAAACAACCAACCCAAACGCTTTTAGAAAATGTTTATACTCTCGTGTTCCAGTTCAACAGCATCATCACCAAATCCTGACTTGGGAAAAATCAAGGGAATTAGATGCCATTAAAATGCACGCCAAGGCTTACAACTCTAAAATGTGGCAAAGAAAAAAAATTTGGTTTCAACGAGGACTTTTCTTTGCCAATGTTAGATGCAACATGACCAACTAAACCTGAAGATGGTGTGAGGACGACATACTCACAATCAGATACCAGTACATGACCCGGTATATTGCCAGGACGTCGTGTATGGGGAAAAACATGAAAAACTGCGAGAAAAATAGCTGACATTGCAGTCAAAGATGTTAAAGGGTAGTAGAGTGTTGTCCTTGCATCGTGTAGAATTTTGCGATAGGACATACACAAATAAAGAACAAAAAGGCCGTGTAACAGTCTATTCCATTTGAAAATTAAGGAAATATTTAAGGAACTAAACCAAATTTAGGTATTTTTTATGTATAGAGCAATAATACTTTTTGGCTTGATAAAAAATTTAGAAAGTACTAGTATAACTTAGATGTGTTTATTGATATATACGAGTTCCGTATAATTAACTTTAACTAAAAAAATATATTTTACCTTCTCGTTCTGTACTTTACATTTATCTCCCATATTACTCATACGCATTGTGAGGTACTTTATACGTTTTGGGCTGTACTCCGTTGTAAAGATTCTAGCAGAAGATTAGGTATAACTATTAATAGAATAGCTATAATTAGACAGGAGACTCCATTTTGACGTGCTCATAAATTTAAATAAGGTAGAACTTAGTTGTTATAATTAATGTAAACAAGTTCATTATCAATTTATTCAAATTTGAAAAATATAAAAATGTGACCATTTATTCGACCATATTAAAATGTGTTTTTGTTTGGTTTAAAAATTAAAATATTCAATATTAGAAAATAATTCATTTAATTAATTTTTAATTTTTAATTGTTGTTTATTTTCCTGACGATCTCACCCCATGGGTAGCTAAATATTTGAAAAATAAAAGAATTTGAAATACTGACGCTCGAAAATATTAATTTGTAACTAAAATAATATATTTTTTGGCTGATTGTTGTGCACTTTGCATGTATCTCCACTATTACTTATACGCATTGTGACTTATTTTATAAATATTACTTATACGACTTGGGGTCTACTTCGTTGCAAAGATTCTAGCAGAAACTACCGTATTATTATAAATCGTAGAATTGTAATTGTAAAAATATACACCAGACAAAATTTAAATGTGATCAAAAATTTAAATAAGGTGGACCATAGTTGTTAAGAACATGATTGTAAACAAGTTTCTTTTCAATTTTTTTAAATTAAAATTTTTAAATGTACTTTATATAGGGTGTCTCATTAAGAATGCACTTTTTCCATTTAACATAAAACACATATTTTTTAAGATAGTTGTGATTTGTTTTATTGGATTGAAAAGTAGGCATTAGGGTGGTTTTTAAAAAAAATTCCGATTTTTATAGGTGCTTACGTTTTGAATTATTCCATTACGTGTAAGAATACAAATGCGACAGTCTTAGCTCAATCGGACTATGTCTTCCCGGCCCGAAAGAGCCCTGAAGTTTTAAAAATTGGCTTTTTTTTCACGAAATATCATAAATTTTCTAATATGATAATTATAATTTGTATTATAATTATGGTGGAATTTCCAGCATTGCTTCGAAGTGCATATCAGAGGCGTCTGAACCGAACTTGACCCGTTAAATGTTTAATATCGTCTAAACCGTATATTTTTGTGGAAAATGTGATAGGATGGAATTTAGAGTCAATAAAGTAACCTTTCATTTAATACATAAATTATTGTAATATGTTTAATCTGCCATCAGCTAAAGCAGAAAATTTACGATATTTCATGAAAAAAAGGCAATTTTTAAAACTTCAGGGCTCTTTCGGGCCGGGAAGACATAGTCCGATTGAGCTAAGACTTTTGCATTTGTATTCTTACACGTACTGGAATAATTCAAAACGTGAGCACATAAAAATTTCACAAAAAAAAATTTTGCCCTATTCACTAAAACCACCCTAGTAGGCATATTCCCATTAAGTATGGAATAAAATGTCCGTCAAATTTCAGAGTTACCACATGCATAAAAATTTTACACTAAATTTAAAAGGTGCAGTCATTCTGAGACACTTTAAATTTACCTCAAATATTACTTATACGCATTGTTAATCATTTAATTAATATTACTTATAGGATTTGAAGTCGGTGACGTGGCAAAATCTCTGGCAGAAAAATCTGTATTTAATATTTGAGTATGTTCAGTTAATGTACAGGGTGGAACGCGATTATTTGCTTGTTTGCACTGCAGGCTATGCCGGCACTGTTGGTCGTAGAGAGTGGAGAGTGTGCGTGGCTTATAGTGGCTGACTGGAGATTTGTATTCGCCTGACTTTTAGTTGTCATCAGGAGAGGTCATTTGGTGTTAAAGCGTATTTTTCAAAAGCGCACTCGATCATTGCAGTACCCCACGCGGAAGTGTTCCTGTATGGCAATCAATTGTAAATTGGGTAACTTCATTTAGAACAGCAGGGAATGTGCCAGGTGTACGCACTGTGTGTTGCCCCATATCACGAGTAGGCATCATTGGCCCTTAGAGTTTAGGAAAACTTCAGAAAACGTATGCAGCAGTGTGTGGATAGCGAAGGTCGACATTTGCCAGATACACTATTTTAAAACATGAAATTTACAAATTCCCTTTCTGTTCAATATAATTAAAATATAAGATACATTTTCCTAAAATTCATAACTTTTTTTTTATTTCACTCCCAAATAAGCAAAAAAATGGTGTCCCATAACATCCCATGAAGGGATTGGGGAAAGCTTCTCACAAACAGTGAGATGTGCCCTTTCTAGTTTTTGCACTCACTGATTGGGACCTACAGTTTTACACCGGTTCCGAACGGTACTTTGAGAAGCATTTTCATGGCTAAGTACTCGATAGTGTCGCCATCACTAAGCGAGGTGACCGTCGTCGAAAGAAATGTGAGGTTGTCCGAGCAGGGATCGAACCCACGTTCTCATGTACAAGAGCCGCGCACACTAGCCATTGCATCGCGCTCCATCCTGTACTAAAATATGTTTACAACTAACGGGTGCTCGGGAATTCATGCATGATATGCATTTAATGCCATGTGTGCGACAAAGTTTTGTTGTTAAAGAAAAACCAAATGACGACTGACAGTACAGGGATATTAAAAATGGAACCATAAATGAAGTAACACACATTTTCATTGCTGAGCCATATTTTAAAAACACTGAAGTAATTTCGAACAAAATTATCTTCAATTTTGATGCGTTTGTGGTCAAAATTGTCACATTTGGAATTCATAAAATACAAGAGTAACTGTTGAAAAAAAATTAGTCGACAGCGTGTCACTATTTGGTGTAGATTTTGGGCTGGGACCTAACGAAATTTTGTTCTTCGAAAATGGAGTTGAATTTTCAAAAACAGTTTACGTTGCTTCATCTCGACATGATAATCCAGTTTTATTGTCCCTAAATTGAATGATGTGAATGTTAACGACCGTAGTTTCAACAAGACGGTGTCATATGTTGTACATCCCCAGACACTTGATGTGTTGTCTGAAATTGTTAATAACTTAAGCTGAAACTGCTAAGAACGCTGTGTTCTATTTCAGTATAAGTGGAGAGCGAGAAACTGTTTTCAGGTATTAACAATCGTAGATAAAATTGTTTCCTATTGGAAGTAAATTGAAGGTGCTCCGTGTAAGAATTGAACAGGCATTCTTACGCACAAGAGAAGCGGAAATTAGCGTTTGCACTAAACGAAAATCACAAAACTGAGAATGAATCTGATTATAAGAATATTTACGAGAACAATTGAGAATGTGAGCATAATTTCGTATCAGTATCTCCGTGAATGTGAGAAGATCTACTTTATTCATTGATGGGGGATTATGGAAAAATATGTTAATGTTTTAACTACCGTATTTAATATTACTTATACGACATAAACTTAAATGGCCTAGTATTGAAAACCGTTGTTATATCTACCCAGATCCTCCGTCCCGTTTTTGGCGGGATTGTCCCACATTTTGGCGTCTCATCCCGACTTGAATCTGCAATATCTTATGATTATATAATACGATTTATTTTATATATATTACCCAGAATACGAAAAACCACCTAGTGTGTCAGATTGTATGAATTAATTATTTTTTAATTTGTATGTAAAAACCTTAAATTTTCTCAAAGCCATCGGAAAGTAATGTAACAATGCAATTATATAAAACCGTAAAACCCACTTAGTGTGTGAAATTCTAATTGGGGGTAAATTTTAATTTCGTTTCATTCAAAAACTTGTTTTGACATATTTAGTTTATTTTAACTAAATACATGCATTTTATAAATGTTTTACTTAAATCGAAAAATTCCTGTCTCTACCCATTGTGCCCAGCTTTTTGGTCACATCCAGCTACTCGGATTAGTTATGCTGTAGAGAAAGAATACTTTTTCAGAAATGAAACAAGCGGATGGTATACGCTTACTTGTATTCACAAGTCAATTCTGTGTTTTATTGATTAAATTTTGGGTTATTTATACTAATATTTTGCTTACTTAACATAATTAAGAATTACAATATAAAATATTAATATACAATGCCATTCAAGGCCTCTATGTATTTAGGTTCATTACTACCTATTTATTTACAATATTTGTTTATGTAGCATTTCTATATAAACATTAATTTACTGAAAAGGGGAGTGCGCCAGTGTCTAATAACAACAACGACGGGAATCATACATCGCTGTTAGTGACTGCAATGTCAAGTATTGCTTGCCGCTTGCGATGCATGTGAAACATGTGTAACTTGATATTCCTTTGAATTTAGTGCAGCAATACTATGCAGGCATAAACGAAATAAAGTAATGCTACAATGCCTAATTATTCGATAGTATTGGAATCTCTAAATGTATGACCATCGGTGAACGAAATTATCTAGTACGGGTATGTAGTAGTTACATCAGAAAGATCTGAGAACCAATTCAATGCATCTGTGATATTATTCATGTACTTTAAGTTCTTGTAACTCCCTTCCATTTTCCAATGCCGGCATATCCTGGCATTCGTTTTACTTTTCCCCTACAAGATGCATCTGCGATTTTTCATGTGTTCCATTGTTGCGGCCGTAAATCACTTCTGTGTATACTACATCTCAGCACATGAGTTCATTTCTCGCACTTTCGTTTCCTTTGCAAAAGCGTTGAAATTTCTATTAAAAATGTTCGTCGTTGTGTAGTTCGCTCTTTCTCGTTTCGTCCTTATCTGATTTTTGCTTTGAAATGCTCCCAGAGCGTGTGTGTCAAATAGCTAAAGAAATTCATATATTCCATACGTACTCGTATAAGGAAAATGCATTTCCTGCCGACTGCCTCCAATGGAGGTTAAGAGAAGTCACTTTATAGCTAATGGAATTTCTATTGTATTTCTTTTTTCCCGTCTTCTTGTTGGGGTGGTTTATAGTAAAATATATAGCTCGCGTTTGTTTATTTTACAATACAAACAGCATTGGCTGTAATAGTTTTCGAAAAGTAAATTGAAGATTAAGTTGAGAAATCTAAAGTGATGAATTAAATAGGATTTTGTGGAATTGTTATTGGGAATCAAATAGGGAAATGGAAATATTTTTCACATATTTAAAGGGGTATAATAATATGGGTTGGTAGCGGGTGGAAACCCTTAAGTGGATGCTCTGTTTTGACAATTGAAACTTGGAATTACTTTTTAAAATTTTAAATAACTGGTTTTGTTATGATGATATGCATTAATATATGTACTAATATTTGTATTAACTTAATTGCTTTTCTTTATATTTGCAGGTGAGTGTTGCCTTGCCTCTGGCTATACTTGAAACAAATCCGTATTTACGTAAGTAAATTATAAACACTAAATTTATTTGCCATAAGCTGGATAATGACAAAACACCTTAAATGTTTCAAATTTCGTTTGAAATTTCCACATTTGCTTGGGGTTTGGTGTAATTTATAATATTGTCAGAGATTATAATACCAATCATTTATCTGCTTAAGATTTATTGAATTAAAGTCAAAAAGAAGACGTGATGTCCGGTATAAAACTGTAAAAAGGATTAGACGATTTTAAGTGATGGAACTCAGAGATAAAACTCAACACTTTCATAATTTATTGTTTTAGTCAATGTCGTATATTTAGTGCTACACTGAGTTAACTTGTTAAAATATTGGGAATTACTCAGCAGATGGTATAAGTATTATTAATTGAAAAGGCAACAGTACGTATGAGTATTACTAACGATAATTATTATTTATACCACATATTTTAAAGGTATGAATTCCGATATTTACAATTTCTACTTAAAAACTGAATTTCAAGTGCTCATTAAACATTATTTTTTGCGAAAAAAAAGGCCTGCAGTTTCCTATATAGCAACTATTGACTAGTCGTCTAGCCAATTTGCCCTTTGAATGAATTTGTTTCTAATACCTAATACACAGGAATATCCTGTAGGGCTACGGTGCTAACTAAATGTGTTCCGAATATAAAAGTGTACAGGGCAATCCAAGAGAAGGTCATTTCCTCGTCCTCTTCCATGAATCATCTACAGAGAGTGGAGTTTCAATGTCCCAATCTTAGGGCGTGTTTTCCTACCAGACAATGTCCAGCAAGTGTTCCTATCATTGTGAATAACCTGCCTCTCCTGGCTTGTTTGCAAGTTGAAGTAAGTCTTCGCTTGTTCTTGAACATATTATCGGCCCACTGCCTGATCTGCAAACGGCAGGTAAAGATTGACACCTACTTTTGCCGGAAGAACCTGTGCCGTAGTACCCTGTCTAGCTAACGCATCCGCTACGCAATTGCCTGGAATGTCGCTATGTCCCGGTACCCAAATGAGCCTGATGTAGAAATACTCTGCCATCACCCTAAATGATGACTGGCATTCTTTCACCGTCAGGGACGTAGCAAACATGGCTTCTAGGGATTTTATGGCAGCCTGGCTCTCTGTGTAGATACATATTCTCCGGAGGGTTGTGACACTACTTTTCAGTAGTTCAACAACCTCCAGTATGGCGGTAATTTCCGCCTGAAATACACTACAGTGACCAGACAGCTTGAAGGATAAAAATCATCGGTAAACCATAAAAATCAATAGATAAATTGTTAAAATTGCGAAAATTTTTGTCGTTAAACAGTTGCAGAATTCCGGGGCTGTTTTGACACAATTCTGAAATTTTGTGTTGAAATATATGCATTTTTTCAACTAAAATACCGATATCGATATTTGCATCAATCACTGGTACGTCCATTATACTAGACGAACGCTTTCAACAACAGCCAAGAGGTCTATCTGGTTCTTTATATAGTTACCACGACATACCCAAGTAGTTTTCCTGTCGCATCGCCTGCTACTGAAAACCATGTTCTTTGTCGCGGAGAAATCTATTAGTTTCATGCTGTTGTCTCTAGAGTTGACATGTAATCTTAATTTATTGAAGGCTGTACTAAAGACATATTCCTTGCCACTTCCAGCATGGTCATGACTTATTTTAATAGCCTCTACAGGGTATAGGTCATAGGTGACTTCTTTGCGATCATAGAATATGTCTTACCATATTTCTCCTCCTTCGGGGAATATAGGCAAATTAACGAAATATTGAAACATTGGGCTTTTGCATGGATAGTGGCAATACTCTTCGTCGTATTAATTTTTGACACCTGATATCGTAGCCTGTTTCCAACTGCAAATACGCAGTAGAGTTATGGCCTGCCAATCACATTTCCTGGATAGCAGATATGTATATCCCCTTAAAATTTTCGGGGCATCTGCCAGTTGGAAAATGGCACCAGATCTGTTTAGGGTTCTTATATTATAGGAGGATATCTGCAATTCGCATCCATATTAAAGATTGGGGTGTCATCTTTTCCGCCTTCGTATTTTATAAGCTGCCTTCGAGCAAATCGCATGGACTTCAAATGAAAAGCTTTTATTAAACTATATAATGAGATTAATTTAAAATTATAAAATGTGTGAAATATGTCCGCCCCATTTTTAATGAAATAAAATCCTTTTGAAGGAGTGAATACTCCCTGTGCTATACTAAAGTCATAATTTTTAGAGCGACAGTAAATAGTTACACCTTATCCTTTTAATTGAAGAGGTGTCTACAAATTCCCATCCTCAACAACTATTCTTAAAAACCTCTTTAGTTTAATTGTCTCACTTCGCCGCTCACCACGTTTAAATGTAAAACACAAAATACTGTTGCGTTTTACAATACGATGTTATTTCATTGTACCCTCCTACCACTTAACACAGCTATCATTGTCATCGTTCCTATATTATCATTATCATTACCATCATCATCATCATCATCATAATCACTAGCGTTAAAAAATCTTGTTACTCATCATATTACCACACTCCAGCAATACGCGCTGGAAATGTCATAACGCATAATGTTTTCTGGGCTGCTGTTTTTACAACCACGCCTGTTCTTTCGAAACTGAATAAGCATAATTATGTCGTTGAAACATGTACCAAACATGCACTTATCAAATGTTTATGCTTCTGGAAACTGAACAGGCAGATGATGATTATGAAGGACAATGAAGGAGCAGAAGAGCAAAAGAAGCACAACAACAAAAACTCGCAACGTGGTAAAAAAAGAAGCAAAAGTGTAATAGCAACCAACCAATTCATAATCTCAAGTACTTGTTGGCGCCATTACTTATGATTTTCTAAAAAACTGAATAAACACTCTTACTCACCATACACACACACACACACACACACATATTAACAGCCATCCAGGCAAATACACATCATTATTATATCCTGGCACATAACCCATCATACACTCACTCTTGCAATAGCACACTAACACTTGTGTAAACATACTCATTGCGCATATGAATTGTATTATAACAGCCAACGGAAACTAACAGCAATGAATGTTTCCTGCTACTGCTCACGTGGCAGAGGGAGAGGGAGTGCGAGATGAAAAACAAAGGGGCATACAACTCAAGTGTCTTGTTCACTTGTGTACTTCATTTCCGGCAAATTCACACAATCCCAAACACACACACAATCTTACACCCAGCCAACTTCACTCACTAACAACGAATTGGTGGGGTGTAAATGTAAGTGTATGGTTTTGTTTCCTGTCTCTCAGCCAGCAATTTGCATACTCGTGAATCATTATTTTCATATTGTTGAATATCTCATTCCATACTTTATTTTATTTTTTATAGCATTTGCTTGTTATCCTGTATTGCCTGTACTTACTATGTTGATATTGTTTGCATTTAGGTATTTTTAGGCATTTTGTATTTGCTTTGTCAAAAAAAAAGAAATAGTAGTTTTGTGTACAAAATTGATGGCTATCGCAAATTAGTTCCAGTTTGTAGCCGTTTATCAGATAATAGAAAGAAAATTACAACCAATTATATAAATCAAATAATCGTATTAATTATTTGTATTCACCGTAAAGGTATGCTACCGTTTTTGATAACTATTAACTATGAAAATAAAAGCACAAATTGCAGTGTTGGGATTCTTTAATTTGCATTGGATTTTAATTTGCATTACTTTATCTAACATCAATGCAAAAGAATTACCATTGTTCGCATTAACAATTACAAATTTCTGATCTTCAGGCAATTGATCAGGCAATGCGAATACAGCGTGTGAAATCGGATCAATTGGCATCAGATTTTGATATGTGGGAATGATTTTAATTATTTTGAATTTGTTCGACTGCTGGCAATTCTGTTTTTAAGTATTTTACATGTAAAAGTGTATAGCTGCGATTGGTGTTGCTTCCTGAATAAGGATAGCCATGCATATTCGATTCGCTCGAAAAATTAAAATCGGTAAGGGAGTTTAATTTTTAATTCTTTGAAGATTTAAATGATCTCAACTCCAGAGTTTTGTTCTGAGCTCGGAAGCCGAATTTTTATTTTCAAAAATTTTAAAATATGGCCCGCTCCCAGTTTAATAAAAAAAGAGAACTGATTCAGGAGTCCAAATTTACCAATATTTTTTAATTATTAAATGTATAGGAAAGATGTGCAAATAATAGATAAGCGGGCAACAAATTATAAAATTTGATGATACAGGAATATTGTCTGAAAGGAATTCTACAATTTGTTGCCCTCTTATCTATTATTTAGCACAACTTTCGTACACATTTAATAATTCAAAAATACTCAGGAATTTTGACTCTCGAATCAATACTTTTGAATTAAATCGGAAGAGAGCCATATTTTTAAAAAAAAATCAGCTCCTAAGCAAAAAAAAAAACTCCGGAGTTGGAAAGATTTAAATCTTCAAAGAATTAAAAATAAACTCCCTGACCGATTTAAATTTTTCGAGCCCATCGAAAATGAATGGCTCTCCTTACTGTGGACGCACCACCAATCGCAGCATCTTCTAACATGAAAGTGGTGTGAAAAGAGGCAAGTGGGTTATGACTCTAAAATGCGAGAAAAGTCGTATCAAATGATTATGAACGCGCATCTTCAAAATGGTAAATGCTCAAAAGGCGAGAAAAATCATTTGAAAAGTTTAGAAATGTGGCAATAATTGTGAACGGGTAAATGGGACGAAAAGGGTAAATTTTAAAAATGAGAGAAAACCAGTTTGAAAAGGTTAGGAATGTAGCAAAAATTGTTAAATTGATTAAAATTTAAAATGCAAAAAAATTGTTTTAAAAAAGTTCAGGAATAATGCAAAAATTATGAATGGGGAAAAAGGAGAAACAGGTTTTGGAAAGGATAGGAACGTGGCAAAAATTGTGAACGTCGAAAAAAGGGGCACGAAATGGGTAGATTTTCAGAATGCGAGAAAAATCGTACGAAAAGGTTAGATGTTGGGCAAAAATTGTGAATGTGGAAGAAATGGTTAAAAAGAGGGGGCGAAAGGGGTAAAACTTCCACTCGCGAGTCGAAAAATTCGGGTCCTACACACTATAAAGTTCTCACTCAATATAAAATAAAAATTAAACTCCGAAGTACATTTTTATTTTCGGAATGCATTTATTTTATCGCACATTGGAGGATGGGGGCTAAAGTAAAAATAAATTAAACAATTTTTTTTAACTCTATTATGCTTAGCCAAAGATGATTCACCCGCTTATTCACCATCTTCACCAGAGGGCACATGCTGTCTCCGTGTGACAGTTTTTTACTCGGATGCGACGAAAACGCACTAAAAAATAATTTTTATTTCGATTGTGTTGTTTAAATTTGAAAATCTAATATATATAAAAATGAGTTGGCGTGTGTGTTTGTGACAGCACAACTAAAGAACGGAGTGACGGATTTGGCTGAGCCTTTTTTTATATTGTTCACTGTTGACTCCGAATGGTATGTTCCATAATTTCCATAGATAGGTGGCGCTGCAAAGTAGGTGGCGCTGATGTCGGTTTCGGTTATTTATGAACCGATTTGTTTCAAATTCGCAACATATAATTCTTAGGCAAAAGTAAAGGTGTTGATAAAATAGATGGCGCCCACGTCGAGATATTAATCATTGTTTACCATCTGATGTTATAAATACTTTTGAAGGCAGGACGAATCCTGCCGGGTCAGCTAGTAGAATATGAATAACGAAAGCATATCGCTTTTGATATTTGTTTACAATACCAAAGGAAAAAAAGCATGGTTATATAGTTTTTTTAACAGTTTTTGTTTCCAGGGAAATTTGCCCAAATACACCACTCCGGCGCCATCGAGAAATTTTCCCTTTTATTTCAAATCCACCACTTATCTTTCAACAGCTATGGTTTTTTATTTATCTATGACTCAGCTTAATATCATCAGCAATATTGGTTACTTTTGCTTTGGTTTGTGTCTAGAATAACATGTGTTGGGAAATAACTTTCGTGTTATAGGGAAGTTTTCTAAGTGGCGCCTGTAACGAACATTTAGTATATATTGTAGTTTTGAACGTAATAAAAAGTAAATTTAGTAAAGCCGAAGTGAAAGAATTTAAAAAACGAACATTTTTTAATATATGCCTTTTCTTAAAAAAATTTAATTTTCTCAAAAAAAAATACCTATTCGTATACTTAAACAAAGTACCTTTTTTTGAAAAAAATACCTTATCTTAAAGAAGCTCCTTTACTTAAAATTAGTGCATTTTCTTACAAAAAACAAATATTCTTAAAAAAAGTAATTTTGTTAAATTAAGTACCTTTTCTTTAAAAAGCTAATTTTCTTACAACAACTTTTGTTACAGAGTACCGTTTTTGTCAAACTAAATAACTTTTCTTGAGATAAGCACCTACTTTTAAAGATGTACCTATTCTTGAAAAAAGGACCAATTCTAAAAAAAAGTTCCCATTTCTTAAAAAAAACTTTTCTTCAAAAACTACCTTCTCTAAAAAATAAATTATCTTACAAAAATTCCTTTTCTTAAAATTACGTTGTCTTAAATATAAAATAATACCTTTCTTTTTCTTTTCTTGATGCTGCTTAAGCATTTCTGAAAATAAGTAAGTTTTCTTAAAAATATACCCGTTTCCTACAAAGAGTGCCACTTCTTTAAAAAGTACCTGTTTTTAAAGAAACACTTCTTTGTAAAAAGATCATGCTCTTATGGCGTTTTCTTACAGAAACTATTCTTTTTAAAATACTACCTTTTCTTAAAAAACATTAGCTTTTAATAATAGAAGTACCTCTCTATAAAAAATTACATTTTCGGGAAAATATAATACATATTCTTACAAAAGGGACCCGAAAATATCCTTTTTTTTAAACAAAAATACATTCTGTAAAAAAAAATTTCTGAAAAAAAGTTTATCATTTAACAAAAAGTTTATTTTCTTAAAGATCGATTTAAATTATCATATTTGTCAACGAGCGCCTTAGGCGTGTTGGAACTAGCAAGTACGTAATATATTGGGAATAGAGCTTCGTTCCAACCGGGTGTCCCCTGACACCTTAAGTAATTTGTATATATTTGACTCGCGAGGGAATGATTCAAATATACAAAAATTTTCTATATTTTAATTTTTTTTTAAACTCGCAGTAATAGTTTTATATTGATGAGGAGCGGAATTTTACAAACTGCGAGCGGAATTTTTACTTACCTTGGTTGCCTCGTGGTACTTTCAAATTCATAAACCTGTACATGTAAAATAATTGAAAACCCAAAGTGTCAAATATGATGGAAATCCTTTGAAAGTAAGTGCAATTGCAAACGGTATTTAATTTTTTTTTAAATTTGTAACTGTTCCTCTACAATCCTGTCCTAATTAAATTAGAAATTATAATTGTCTATAAGAATCTAAATTTTATTTTCAAAACAAAGATGATTTTTGATTAATTTTTCACCGCATCCGAGTGAAAAATCTTCGTACGCCGACAGCCTTTGCCATCTAGTCCAAATGTTGAGACAACAAATGCTCCGTCTATTGTTTTTCTATTATATTTGAGGTAACTGAAATTTCTAAGTATTCGTTAAACAAATTCCTAGCATATTGTTTTAGGTTTCCACCCGCCCTGAAGTAATTTTCTCTTTAAAATATACTCGTTTCGGCATTTTCAATTTGTTGTTACGCTTTCCGGATAAAGAAAACAAAGGAAAAACAAATATTTTTCGTTTAGATAACCTTGATTTAGTGTATGAACACCTTGATTAAGCTGTACGACTACATCTCATACACATTGATATCCCTCGTTCGTTCGTTTGTTCCTTGTTGCCATCACAAGGTTGGGATAAGAGAAAATGAAACTCCGGTCCTGCCGTATTTTTCGTATGTTTGTAATTTAGAGATTTGTGCTGTGTTTCGTTGTTTTTCTTTCATTTTTCTATTAACCAATTGGTTGTTTATTTACCTTCGTTTATATTTTGTTTTTGTTTTGGTTGTATACAACAGGACAAAGGAGCTCAGGATAACAGCACTTGATATAATTTGTGCCGAGTCAAGATGGTTTCAACCTCTAAAACTTTTCCTCTTTTATTTTCCTTCACAATTTCTGTTTTGAGTTTACGTTCTGGTTTTCAAAAGTTACAAATCATTTTTATGGTTTAAGATTTAAGTTTATCAAGTTTTGAGGGCAATTTCGTGTTCGCTTCTCCTAGTTGTTTACTTTTTCCAAAACACTGATTTATAAACATGTGTGTGAATGTGTGTGAAAAGGGATATGGGAAACACGAAAATATCCAAAAACGTAGGAAAATGAAAACGAAAAGAGATTTTAGTTAATAGAAATGTCAATCAATTGGGTAAATATTTTAACAATTTCACTTCCCTTACGGAGGGATTTTCGTGTCATATACGAACACACAATAATAGGACTAGCATTTCGAGGACGAAAGAAGTTTCTGCCCCACGCTAATCAAGGGATAAAAGTGAAAAATTGGAAAGGAACTCGAAGCACATTTGAATCGTTAAAGAAAGGAAAATTGTCTTCAAAATTACTGAAAATTGGGCAACTATTATTGAATTCATATGTTTGTTGCAAAGAAATGATTTCTGTGTATTTATAGGTCCGAATTTTCCAAATATGGATCGTGTCGAACGAAAATGTTTACATTATACATTTTCAAAGGAAAACAAAAAGGAAAAACTTTCAAATTATTTTCAAAACATTAGTTACAAAATAAAAATAAATAAACAAAAAATAATCTTTTATACCTCGGCTAACACTACAGTGAGTGTAAAACTAGAACATGCACAGTTCACTGGTTGTGAGAAGGTCTCCATAATCCCATCATTAGATGTAAGGGGAAACCATTTTTTAACTACAGTTTCGACCAATTTGTATAGGGAGCCGTTTAAAACGACTTGGATAGCAATACAACATACATTAGGCAAATTAATTATATGACAATTGTAATTTGTAGTTTGATTTGAAATACCTCTACAAATGCAAATTAAAAAAAAAATCTATTTATTTTCAAATCATTTCCTTGAAATTGGCAGTTTTTGTTTTGAAATATTTTGCAGAGTACTGATTTATGAATTTGAAAGCACTACAAGGCAATACCTATCGATGCCACCAACTCCTGCATATAAAATACTTTAAAAACAAAATTGACAGCAGTCAAACAAATTCAAAATAATTAAAAACGTTTTCAGATTTCATTATAATTCGCATCCGATTCCATAACCTGCATTTGCATTGTCTGCAAATGCAAATTCAAAATATTTTAATTGCAATTTCGCACAATGTTGATTCAATAAAATTAAAAATCCAATGTATGCAATACAAAGTTGTCGAAAATTGTCTTTCGCAGGTCTGTTTGCTTCGTGGTCTAGACGACAGAAATAACAGCATAGTTTAAGGATGACCACAAATAACAACCCAGTACGCAGTGCGCGAGAAATACGAGTATGCAGTTTTAGATTGAAAATAATATGCAAGGCTTTCGAACAGCAGTTTAGTGAGTTTGTTGGCTCCACTAAGTCGACGCAGCTCAGAGTTTGCGGAGAATCAGAAGAAAAGCTATAGTTGGTTCACACATTACGAAAACAAAGCAAACAATAATAATTAAAAAGTGACAGAGAGGCAAACAACCATTAGGGCAAATAATTGCTGTATTATGTTTTAAAAAAATAATAGTTCGAAAATAAATAATCGTAATTCAAAGTATTTTATAATTTAACTAACACAGAAAGTTAACAATTGGGGGAATCATTAAAAATAATGATAATGATGATGAATGACACAGTGCAACACGAAAAAATATATCCATATACGGACACCACTACGTGATGAAAGACCACAAAAAAACGGTGTGTCCCAGTTTTGCCCAAAATCATACACTTTTTTCATCGGCCCCCAAAGATTTGGGGCCTCGGTGTCATTTCTGCAAAAAAGGGATCAAATTGTCAGGTTCATATTTTGGAAACCGTTCGGAATGATGAAGATAACGTTTTTTTTTTGATTTTACGTGTTCACAATTATCATTCTTTAGGATGAGAGCTACAACTTTCTCTCACAGAGTAAATCAAAATTCCGAACGGTTTGCAAGATATGAGCCTGACAAAATGATCACTTTTTTGCAAAGATTACACCGAGGCCCCAAATCTTTGGGGGGCCCATAAAAAAAGTGCATGACTTTGGGCAAAACTGGGAGACACGGGTCTTTTTTTTAGTTATATTTCCATGACTTAAAAAATTACAACAGTATGGTTAAATAAAATTTGACAATTATACAAAATTTGTTTAAAGGCCCAAACGCAGAGAATACACTTAGTTCAATTAGGAGGCTTGTGATACCAACGGGGTCATATTTCATCCTCATCTTTGAAGTTTTCTCGGTATCTTTAAACATATAATACCCAATCCAGATATTCCAAGATGTGGCTGAAGAAGAGATTACTGTAGTCCCTGGCGAACCAATTAGTTATCTGCTAAAAGGTACTACGTTCATTTAGATAAACCTGAATGTCTTTCAGACTTAGTGTGAAGTAAAATTCTAGATATTGTCTCCTAATCACACAAAAATTCCAGGAAGTAGGTTTACAGTAGTAGTATATGTTGGACTCTCTTGGCCTCCTCTCCATTCTCACAGTTTCTACAGTAGTTATAGGCTGTAATTCCAAGTCTTCCTGTTAAACACTTCCCAGCGATCACAGATAGTAGCATGTAGATGACTTATCTTGGACCGGACATCAAGTTTAGCGGACGACTGCAACATGACTTCATAATTCGACAGTACATATTGAATGTATACACCCCATTCATATTAGAACCTTCTGTAAATTTACGTGTCAAAATTTGTCACCATCTCGAACAACCACACTCACGGTCAAACACACAAACTCACTCCTCTCTGAGCACATACGCGGTCAAAAATACCGCAGTAATACACACGGCCAAACGCACTCACCGACGAACTCAATCTAATCAGGGCCTAATGGGTTTCTGCGACAACAACGATAGGGAATGCTTCTTTGTAATTCGCGTTCTGGCCTTTGTTGCAAGAGTTTATAATATAGAGTTTTAATAGTAGAATCAGAAAACAGTCCCCTCACAGCTTCTGATACCATAGATGGCTGATTATGCACGATCTTGGGCTCTAGTATGTATAATGCAAACGTAAATAAATTAACACTGTCTTTCTCAAGAGACGAAATTCATTCTCTCTCATTCGGCATCGAATGATTTTCACAAGATATCGTTTTCGGCTGACTATTCAAACATTGAGGCTTCAGCTGACTATCCCAATATAGCCGCTTTGGTTCAGTATTACAACACAGCAGCATAGACTGACTTTCAAAACATAGCGGCTTCAGCTGGGTATTCCAACATAGAGGCGTCGGAAGACTATTCGAATATAGCAGCTTAGGCTGACTCTTCCCACATAGCGGCTTATGCTGCATTTTCCAATATAGAGGCTTCGACTGTCTATACTATACCCTCATAGCGGCTTATGCTGATTATTACAAGATAGCGTTTTCGAGTAACTGTTCCACGTTTTATAATTATTACCCATTTAAATGAGATTCTGAACGAGTGAAGCTGTTGATGATGTTTCTGTAAATTAATTCTTTTGTATCTAAAGAGAAATAAGGAATCCAAATCCAAACCCCACAGAAGGGTAAACAATTCTGCTCTTATTTCGAAATGATTAGCGGATCCTATTGAAATACCCTGAACATGATTGACCTTATATCATGCGTTGACAAAGCCGCGATACACGACTCAGGCCATAACTTGGGGTTACTTGTCTAAAAAAATGGTTTCCCATTACATCCTATGAAGGGATTAGGTAGAGCTGTTCACAAACAATGAGTTGTGCACTTCTTACAGTCTCTACAGTTTTCCACTGATTCCGAAGGGTATTATGGGAAGGGGTAATGTAAGGTGGTCTGAGCGGGGATCGAACCAACGTTCTCATGTACAAGGGCCGAGCACACTTACCATTGCACCACCGCTGGCTTTACCCGCGTGGTCATCCTGTATTGTGCATCGGCAGAACATCTATCATCTGCATGTCTGAGAACTTCAGTTTTAAGCATGAGCTTGTGAAGAAAGGATCATATTCATATACTCCACACACAGTCGAACACCTAAGTTAGTCCTTAATCTAGCCAGCTCGTCCGGTCTAAAGTTCTCTGATTTTTTGTACAAAGCCACAAATATAACTTGGATACAAGTTGGAACTGCTCGATAATAAGGTTTATAAATTTCAAGATATCGACTTATCTAAATATCGCTTAAGCTTGCATATGTGCCAAATGAGTCTGGGTTCAAATAGTAGCGTGAAAATTTAAAATAATAAATAATAATGGTATCCTATAACATCCCATGAAGGGATTGAGGGGAAATTCTCGCAATCAGTGAGATGTGCGCTTTCTAGTTGTTACACTCACTGATTTTGGGACCTACAGTTTTACACCGGTTCCGAACGGTATTTGAGAAGCTTTTTCATGGCTAAGTACGCGATAGTGTCGCCATCACTAAGTGAGGTGACCGTCGTCGAAAGAAATGTAAGGTGGTCTGAGGAGGGATCGAACCCACGTTCTCATGTACAAGAGCCGCGCACACTAACCATTGCACCACCGGCGGAAAATACGTACATATAAAGTCAAAAACTGTTACTTTATAACTTTAAAATTTAAAAACCGCATGTATATTGAATTTTCGAGCTTACTAGTCGATAAGCTTCATACAACAACAATAGTTAAAAATCAGAAGCAACTAGCACGTACAGAATTTACAGAACTAATAAAGAATTTCATCCCTGAAGATATCACCAAAAAAATTGGCGAAATGTTTGGACAATCATGAAATAAAAACTTTTGTTTTATTTGCATGGACCTGATCGGCTAGTAAGCTCGAAAATTCAACATACCAAACATCACCAAGAAACAACTAGTTAAATCAGCAATTTAAAAATCCCATATTTTGAAACCTTCGAAGCCTCTAACTTATCTGGGCTCTAGAAATTGTTGCTGGGCTGTGTTTCTACTCAAGTCAGTAAAAGTATTGCATACGTTAGGGGTTGAGTCCATTTCATCGTAAAATATCGCTTTGGAATATAGAAGATATAAAGATATGATTTTTAAATTGCTTTAATCTGCACATACAAATTAAGAATACAATTTTAAATAGTTGCATTAATTCGTATAGGACAAGAGGCAAATATATTTAAAAATTCGTGCAGACAATTACATTTTTAGTTAGGAATGTTGAATGTAAGACAATGAAATATCTAATGTAAATTATGCAGTTACATCCAGCTGAAACATTGTTTAGATTTTAGAATCACTTCACTATAAATGCCGCACTGTTCTATCAATTGGTGGAGGCTATCATATGGTCGATCTTAAGGATATCAACAAAAAAAATTGCCTTAGAGAAATAAATGCCCATAATTTTTTCCTATTTAAGAAATTTCATTGTACTATCCTACAAGGAAATATCAGCTGTTAGTCGCATTTTTATGCTTATCATCAACAGCTTTTTTTGCAATTACGAAGCAAATATTTTTTATGCAATTTAAGCATTTCTGATAAAACAATACAACCATCAGCCTCAATAAGCAAAACACCGGAAAATATACCAATCACCAAATGATTGTTTCTCAAAGTTCAAACATCATTAAGAAAGGGGTATAAAGCAACTACAAGTTAAGCGACAAGCGAGAACAATCGAAATCAAATAATACATTTTATAATGCATACTTTTAGGGACTCGAGTAAACAATCTTTGGGTCTGCTTACACTTTCGTTTGTATTTGCTTCGAATCATGTAAAGTTAACAGAAATATATCTGTCTCCAAGCTGTATACAATTTCTGGCTATCCTGATATTGTTGTGATTTTTGTTAAAAGGAGTTTCACCAAATTGCAAACAAACTTCTTCCTTAATTTGTGCAACTTTATCCGTGTTTCCTTTGTTGGAGTGATTTGATTTTTCTTTCTGGTGACTCTTTTGTTTTGCTTTATCGACGCAAACCTTTAACGAATTTTCTAATTGGTATTTGATACGGTTTCGCAAAGTTTGAAAAGTTTTAAGATTTCGTTTCTGTTTTTCAATTTAAATCTTGCAACAGTCAAATTTAGAGTTTCATTCTTTGTTGCGGTTGATGGGCATTTGGAGTCATTAGTTCTATTGGATATTTAATATCAAGTTTATTAAGGTAAATAACATTGTAGAGTATAAAGGTTTAACAGGTTAGTATTCGAAACACTGCATTTTACAATATGACATTGAATCAAACACAAAAAATAGTACGTTTAATTTGTGGGACGGATAGCGCGTCAGGGCCGGAAAGTTAAAATTTGAAAGGCGAAACTCGACAGATTTTGAGCCCTGGGTTCTTCCTTTAAATGTTTGCAGTGCTCATTAGGGTGTACTGAAAAAGACGGGGGCGGGGATAGTCTCAAAAGATGCGTATTAAAGAGCTGATTACAGGAACGCCGTTTTGACGTTTCTCACGTCAGCATTTTTAAATCTTGATCGAGCGTAATTTTTCAAATTTTTCGTGTATGTCTCATTGGTAGGTTTTAGTTATATTTATTTTAAATATTTGATAGTATTTCCCTGTAAAATATAAAACTAAGAAAAAGTGCATAATCGACATTTAAAATTGTTGTCGTGAAAAAATCACTATCAAAATTTTCAAAATATATGTTTCTGTTTATGCTCGTCATGACACGTAGTTTAAACTTCATTGACCAAAAAGCACATGAATAAATTACCCAAATACACTTGGAGTCGAAACTACAATGGGTCCATAAGTATCCTCGTAAAAAACGTTACCGTAATGAGATCTTCAATACGCATCTGTTAAAAAAATTTTACTGAAATTAATAAATATTTGAATTAATGGCAAACAGTAGGAGAATTATATTTTTGTCCGAAAGTAAGAAGAAATACCATGCGAACCCACATACAGAATCACACCAGGGGGTGTACATTAGACTGGGTCACGAAAAGAGTTTCACAAAGTCGAGGGCAAACATTAAAGATCACCTCGAGACAATTAAAAAAAAATGATATGAGGTGTCAGTGGACACCCGATTGGAACGAAGTTACTTTCGCTATATATTATATACTAGTCAGTTCCAACACGCCTAAGGCCCCCGTTGAAAAACACGATAATTTAAATGGATCTCCAAGAAATATACTTTTTGCAAAATGATAAACTTTGTTTAAGAAATTTTTTTATTTTTGTAGAATGTATTTTTTTTTAAGTATATTTTTACATCCTTTTTGTGAGAGTATGTAATATATTTTACGAAAAGGTCCTTTTTTAGAAAGGTACTTCTTTTATTAGAAGCTAATGTGTTTTTTAAGAAAAGGTACTAATTTTAAGTAGAAGTACTTTCCGTAAGAAAAAGCCATAAGGGTGTGAATTTGTTTACTAAGAAGTACGTTTTTAAAGAACAGGTACTTTTTAAAGAAGTGGTAGTCTCTTTAGGAAAATGTTATTATTTTAAGGAAATGGGCTTATTTTCGGACAGCTTACTTAGAAAGAACAGAAAAAGTATTATTTTATTTTTAAGAAAAGGTACTTTTAAGACAAGGCATTTTTGTAAGAAAATGTAGTTTTAGGAGAAGTTATTTTTTTAATAAAAGAGTTTTTTTTGCGGAATGGGAAGTTTTTTTTTAGAATTGGTCCTTATTTCAAGAATAGGCACATTTTTTAAGAGTAGGTACTTATCTGAATAAAATGTATTTTGTTTCACAAAAAGTTACTCTTTAAAAAAGATGGTTTTTAAGAAAATAAAAAAAATTTTTGTAAGGTAAAGAAAGTTACTTATTTATAAAAAATTACTTTTTTAAGAAAATTTACTTCTTTAACGAAAATTTCCTTTTCTAAACAAAGGCACTTCTTTAAGATATTGTTTAAGAAAAGGTACTTTATATAAGAATATAAATAGGTATTGTTTCGAGAAAATTTACTGTTTTGAAGAAAAGTCACTATTTAAGAAAAATTTGTTTTTTGCAACTTCTTTCACTTTGGCTTTTCTATAATTACTTTTTATTGGGTTCAGAACTACAATGTATATTAAATATTGGTTACAGGCTCCACCTAGAAAACTTCCCATTAAACAAGAAATTTGCCAACATATGTTAGGCTAGACACAAACCAAAGTAAAAGTTTCCAATATAGTTGATAATACTGGGTTGTAGCATAATACTGTTAAAAAAAGTTGTCTAATTTTTTTTAATTAGCTCCCATCCTGCAACGTGCGATAAGGAGCTTCAGTCCAAAAAATTGTCTTTTCCGATCCCGTGAAAAATAGCCAAAATCGTGTTTTTATCGTAGTTTTTTTGAGAGTGGCTGGTTCGTAATATAGAAAAAATCGTTGTATAGGTCTCGATGAGTACTACATTTATCCTATAGATATCGCTGATCTACGACATCATTTTGTAATGACGGCCGTATTTAATGGAGTTTCTACGTCAAAAATTTAAAAATATTTAAAGCCCCTTAAAATCCAAGTACATTTTGCTTTGGAGGTACACAGTTTTATTCAAAAAAAAAAAATCAAGTACGTTTGACAGGATGTATTTACAAATATTAATAATAAAATAATACGAATATTTTTTCATGTTGTTTGCATTATTACAGCAAATTATTGTATACTTTTTAGCGCTATTGAAAAAAACGTGAAATAAAAATTATTGCATACGTTTTAGCTGAAAATATTGAATACTTTTTAGCGCAATCGAAAGTTTTTTAAATATTTTCATGGGATAATTAATTTTAAATATAATTACCATTATAAGAGATGCCTATCGGATGACATCGCTATATACAATTATGGAGTAACAATTATTCTGAAGTATCAAATAATGATTGTTTTTAGTAACACTAAACTCGATCAAGGGTCACTCTAACATTTCGATTTCTCTCTTATAAAGGGTTTTTCAACAGAGACGCTACAAAAGTAAATCGATAGGGACAACAAACGACGCCATATTTTTTCCCGTTCCTTTGCCATTTCTCTTCAGTAAGGTTTGACAGTTCATTATGGAAAGATATACGAGCCAACAACGAGGCGAAATTATTAAAATTTACTACCGAAATTTGGAGTTAGTGGCCTCAACTTTAAAAGGCCAACTTCAGGAAGCCTCAACAATCAGCGATGAGGCTCATTTCT
This sequence comes from Phaonia tiefii, assembly GCA_963931995.1. Lineage (NCBI taxonomy): Eukaryota > Metazoa > Arthropoda > Insecta > Diptera > Muscidae > Phaonia > Phaonia tiefii. Next base: position 60,136,436 of record OZ008368.1, on the reverse strand, counting down.
GGCTGAATGACTTCGTCAATAAGCAAAATATGCGTTATTGGTCAGACAGCAATCCACACGTAATACATGAGTCATCATTGCATCCCGAAAAAAATACGTTTTGGTGCGGTTTATGGGCCGGCGGCGTCATTGGGCCGTACTTCTTCCGTAATGATCAAGACTGGCACATTAGTGTGAATGCGAATCGCTACAGTTCAATGATAACCGAATAGTAATATGGACTTGGAGGACATGTGGTGTTCCCACAGGACGGCGCCACCATCCACACAGCGAATTCCACAATCAATTTATTGGAAACCAAGTTTGGTGAACGTGTTATCTCACGAAATGGCCCAGCCGATTGGCCGCCTCGGTCGTGCGATTTGACGCCGTTAGATTATTTCCTGTGGGGCTACGTCAAGTCTATGGTCTATGCCAACAAGCCAGCGACGATTGATGAACTTCGTACGAATATCGAACGTGAAATTGGAGCAGTATCGGCCGATTTATGCTTGAAAACTGTCGAAAATTGGGCTAAGCGTCTGGACTTCTGCAAGCGTGCCCGTGGTGGCCATGCAAAAGAAATCGAGTTCCATACATAATGGCATCGAAAGTACTTTCACAGGAATAAAGAATTTCATTGGTATCTAAATCCGGTTTTGTTTCATTTAAAAAAAAACTTTTGTAGCGCTCTTATTGAAAAACCCGTTATTATAATATTTTGTTCTATTATTATTTGTTCGATAGAAATTAAAAATATCAACAACAAAATAGTAGTTGAAGTTATTTACATACATCAGTTATTTTGCCAGGTCGGTCTATTGTAATTGTAACTGTCATGTTTTGTTAGTTTTGAAGTCAAGACCTGTAACATTGATTAGTGGTCAATAATACTGTGGAACAAAATGATATTTTTTTTGTAAATTACAAGGTTCTGGCAAAGGTTTCGGGTAGAGGGGTAACGAAATATTCGTTTGAGGGCGTTTTGAAAGTTTTCGTCTGACCTTGTTTTAAGTGGAGGAGTGGGAGTGAAAATTCCCCCCTTTTGCAAATTTTTATGATGAATCGGCATAGGAAAACATGTTATCCTTACATTTCAGGTATGAGATCTGTTCACCAATTTTATGTAAAACTTTACGTGACACATTTCTGTGGAATACTGTAACCGTCATCCGTCTCAATATATGGGTCTTTTTGTTCTTTTGTGGAAAAGGGTAAAACACACCACTCAAACAGGGGTGTAGCGTGTTAAAATGTACTACGAAAAGATTCCGCATAAAATGCTGCCACAACTTTTGTTAACACACTAAAGCTCAAATCACAACTGGAATGCAAAAAATAAGTCAAAACTGAAAATCCACTTAAGGGTTAATTTCGTTCTTTTTCCGAGTTGGCGCTGAAATGTCCTACAAAACTGAATTTTAAGGGGTCGGTGTGTATTGAAAAAATATTCTAGGTAAAATTTTACTATAAGTCAGCATTTCAGGTATACGATGTGTTCAGCTATTTTATGGAAAAATTTACGAGAAACATTTTTGTGGAATAGTTTAACCCTCTTTTTGGTCTTTTTGTGGAAAAGGGTAAAAAAATACCCCTAAAAAAGTGGTGTTGTCGGTTAAAATGTACGACGAAACTATTCCTCATACAATTCTATTGCAAATGTTTCTAACACACAAACTTGAAGGCTTGAATGCCAAAAATTAGTCGAAACTGAAAAACCATTTAAGGGTTAATTTCGTTCGAATTCCGAGTAGGCACTAAAATTTCGCACAAAACTGCATTTTAAGGGGTCGGTGTGTATTGAGAAAATATTCTAGGTACAATTTCTCTATAAGCCACCGAACAAAAGAACGCTGTAGATTACTATCCACTACAAATATTTCCACAACAAATACTTTGCCATAACCATCAATATTCATAACATTTCTTTTCTAGAATAGTAAAGAATTTATTGTGGATGTTTTCGAATAAGTAGGAGTGTTGAGATAATTCTCGCTAAGTTGAGTTTTGTTTATCCCTATAATGTGTGATATTTCTTGGTGGGCACTACTTTGTTTTGTTGAAAATAACCAAATTTCACAAAACAATGTTAGAAAGTAGTTTAATTACATAGTTCGTAGTTCGCGTAAAGAACTTTTAATGCGAACTAGTTTGGCTAACGAAGCCTATGTTCTTGCTCATCATGCGACTGTTGAAAAAGGGGTACCAATACAAGATTCAGCGTTTTGGGTACTAGACTCGACTCACCTATTGTAATCATTTGCGTACCACATCATCCACATCGAAAATTGATTTCGCTCCATACTGTTTATAGCTAAAAACATCAACGGATATTTTTTACTTAATTTGATTTCTTGGGCATTAACTAAAGTTACTCGCCGCCAACTTGCTTTCCAAACAGCCGTCTTGTACCATAATAACCATTAATAGTATATGAAGCCAACACCCAAGTTCGGTATATATAGTCTCAAAATTAAAATAAGGTCACACAATACATTATAAAACGATTTCTCTTCACACGAATTTGAAGTAACCTGGCAAGTAGCAGTACATAAAGACCCAATGTGAATTTCGTCACTTTTTACACGCCTCATGTAGACAAACTATTATACCCTAAACCAGTTTTCGTAGCCGCCGCTTTGTTGCCAAACTCAAAATACCAACTCTACCGGGGGCTAAAAAAGTCAAATTGAATTTAACGAATAACAGCCATCATATTTCGTTCGCATTTTAATGAATCGCAAAAGAAATCTTTACAAAAATTGTGGTAGCTCTTAGCCACTAGTTGGAGTTTTATGTTTACCTGTTACATATTCGTTTACAGTTTCCGAGAAATGAAAAGCGAGAGTGAAACTTAAGCCAAAAGTGCACCTGATATTTGTTAAAACAGCCAATGTCAGGGTCAATATCATGGTCAGTTGTTGGTTTTTTGATAATTTTTGCAAATTTCTCAGTGCCAAATCATTGCAAAAAACACTAAAATTTTTGCAAGTAGACTTAAGGAAATCATGAGGGAATCAACTACTGGGCGATCAGTTTTTGTGGTAAGATGATTTAACCTATAGGTTATAACATATTGTTGGCTTTGACAGTGTTTACTTTGTTAAGCTATTCTGGTTGACGTACAAGAGTTCATTGATCTTCATGGAACTACTTTAAAAACAACAACGACAGCAAAATGAAGTAAGTTAGCATAGCACAAGTTAGCAAACGAAACACAAGTAATAACGAAAATCGCGAATATTTTTAAAATTTCTTTTTCCTTTACCATCTCTAATAATCATGATGTCACTTTGAATATTTTTGTTACATTGTGATCAATAAAATATTTAGAGATTTTTCTCGCAAAGTTTCTACAAACCCTATTAGACTTTTGAACAAAATATGCAAAGTTAAATATAAAAAATATTATTGGAACGAAGTTCCTTATCGCACGTTGCGGGATGGGGGCTAAATGAAAAACAAATTAAACAACTTTTTTTAATACTATTATGCTACAACCCAGTATTATCAACTATAATGGGCACTTTTGCTTTGGTTTGTGTCTAGACTAACATATCAAGGGAAATTTGTTATTTAAAGGGAAGTTCCTAGGTGGGGCCTGTAACCAACATTTAGTATACGAGTGTATTGTAGATTTGAACCAAAAAAAAAAAATTAAATTTGGAAAAACCAATGTGAGAAAAGTTTAAAATGCGAGCACATTCTTAACCCTCCGATACTCACGAATATGATCCGTGAGACCGAATAATAGCATTTGAATTTTTTTATGAACGAAGACTGAAATGAAAAATTATTAGTCACACATAAAGCAGATATATACTCTAAAACCTTTGTTTATATTACTAAAAACATATATTTGTAAAAATATATGACGATTAATAATTTTTTGCATTTTCTTAAAATACTAAATTTTCTCAAACAAAATCGCTTTTCTTAAAAAAAATCTTAAATCTTAATCTTAAGAGTGCGTTTGCTTAAAAAAAAAAATACAGCAGACAGTTGTCCGAGGCCTTCGGCCACGGACTGTCCCTGCAGGCTGTGTCAGAGACACGACCATTAAGTTTAACGTAGAATACGCCATCCGATAACACAGAAAACATATATAACAATAACTGATAAATAACATAAGCAAATGAATTTATTTATTTGGTGGTTACTTTTTTATAATTATATATCCATGTTAAATTCAAATTCACATTTATCATTTTGTTTCCTTAAATACATAAGTAAATATACGAAATATCAATATTTCATCAATCAAAACAACAGCCGAAGGTTTGTGTCCACACTGAAACAGCAGCATAGTTTGTGTTCACGCTACAAACTCAAACACTCAACCAAACACCACACATATGTTTGAGTGTATGTGTTTAAACAAGTTTCATTTGAGAAATTTAAATATTAGGAAGATATCAACCAATATGAAATGTATATCAAACGAAAGATAACATCTTCATTTACCTACAAAAAATTTTTAAAAAAAGTTATGTCGCCGTTTCCTCATAATCAATGAAATAAAGATTGCAGCAATAACAATCTGACATGACTCCCTATACAGTAAGGTAAGACGTATTCTACGCCAAAAAAGTACATTTTCATACAAACGTACCTTTTCTTAAAAAAATATAATTTTTCTAAATAAGTACCTTTTCTTATAAATGGTACAAAGTGCAACAAATTGTATTTTCTTAAAAAACTAAATTTTCTTTTAAGGGTACCTTTCTGCGAAACAAACTAACTTTTCATGAGATAAGTACCTACTCTTAAAAATTTAGCTGTTATTGAAAAAAGGACCAATTCAAAAAAAAATTCCAGTTCTTAAAAAAAAATTTTTTCAAAAAAATGCTCTTCTTAAAAAATACCTTTTCTTACCAAAGTTCCTTTTCCTAAAAGTACCTTTTCTTAAAAATAAAAAAATGCCTTGTCTTTGCTTTTCTCGAGATAAGTAGCCTTTATGAAAATTAGTAAATTTCCTTCAAAAAATAACCTTTAAAAAGTACCTGTTCTTCAAAAAAGTGCTTCTTTGCAATAAAATGCATTCTCTTATGGCGTGTTCTTACAGAAAGTACTTCTTCTTAAAAATAGTACCTTTTCTTAAAAATCATTAGCTTTTAATAAAATAGGTACCTCTCTTTAAAAAATAACATTTTCGGGAAAATATAAGATATATTCTTACAAAAAGGACCTAACGAAATACTTAAAAAAAATAC